>JACEFZ010022314.1:0-55000 GCA_014155875.1 Cepaea nemoralis | reverse complement strand
GAAACAGTGACTGTAAGAAAACTTAGGGTTTGGTTGAGAAAGAACAATAACATAGAGCTATCCAAAACAACTTTGTGGAAAATTATAAGGACATTATCTTCACTTTTTGAAAGTACAAGGGCGGTAGAAATATTCTTTGCGAGCAACCGCATTTAGGAGCCTTGAGAAGCAGATACCTACGTGAAATAAGGGAAATGCGCAAAGAAAATTATGACATAGTGTATTTGGATGAGACGTGGATCAATGCGCACCACACAAGTGAAAAGGAATGGCAATCAATGGATGGAAAGATAAAGCGTTATGTGCCCAGTAGTAAAGGACAGCGTTTGGTCATAGCCTATGCTGGTAGTACTCATAATGGCTTACTACAGAATGCTGGGCTCGTGTTCGTATCAAAGCATACAGACAATAGGGATTATCATAATGAGATGAATGGTAATGTATTTAGAGATTGGCTCGAGAATACAGTACTTCCATCCCTTGATAGACCGTCTTGTCTAATCATGGACAATGCATCATATCACAATGTTGTTGCCCAAGAAGACAAAATACCTACGGCATCGGGCACAAAGGAAGCAATAAAGATATGGCTCCGAAGGGAAAATATACCATTTCCAGAAACATATTTCAAGCTACAGTTGTTGTCCCTTGTAAAACAGGCGCAAAAAAAGCAAGAAATTTCAAATCGACAAGTTGATAGAAGAGCATGGCCATAGGTGCTTGAGACTTCCGCCGTATCATTCTCATTTAAACCCTATAGAACTTGTGTGGGCTAAAATTAAAGGACAAGTGGCAGCTGCCAATACTACATTCAAATTGTCTGACGTCAAGATACTAACCCAGTCCGCGCTATTAAATATTGATAAAAGTTACTGGAAAAAATGTGAGGACCATGTGTTGAAAGAGGAAGAGGACTATTGGAGAAAGGATGGATTGAATTTTATGCAACCGAGAGCAATCATCAACCTACTGGAATCGTCCGACACAGATTAAGGTCTGAGCAGATCGCAGACCTTAATCTACGTACACACTTACTGGGATATTTTGCTCCAACTATTCAGACGAATTGCAGGCCCTAAACATTACAGCATCAGCATAATGTCAATGGCAACAGTTTGTATTCCACAGTGATGAATTTTCAATTCCGCAAGCCCTCAGCGGTGACAAACAACTGTATTGAAACACACACACACACACACACACACACACACACACACACACACACACACACACACACACTAAACGCATTGAATACCAACAGAAGAGTAATATTGCGGTGGAAACTGACATATTGTGGCATAACAAGAAACGTGAGAGCAAACACGTTGTCAAATTAGGGGACAACACACGTGCATACGAATCAATCTATAAACTTCAATGAAAAGAGGACCAACATCTTGGTCGTTAAGAAGAAAGCCCACTACAGAGACACTGACAACTATTTTCATAGTGCAAAACAGGTAATCATGTTCCGTCTCTGAACGGTAAACAGCAGAGTAGACAATCTTTCACGAAGACTCAAAGCGGGTCTGTCACCCATGTGTACGTGTGAACAAACTACACAGACAGCTGAACAGATCCTTAAAAATGGAAACATGATGACTAAATTGCGGTATCATTTCTGGTCACTCCATACGCACATTAACGCACAGCTATTTGGAAGCTTTCACGAACTCAATATAAAAAGCTAACATGAATACTTGTGTACACTTTATTAACCAGCAGCTGAAGAAACAAGAAGGAAATGAAAAATAAGGTAAGAAATATATTCCTTCTACTTTCCTGTTAATTTACAAATTATTTACCCCATGCCTCTGTAAATTCTCTGTCTTTACTAATATTACACATTGCACCCCTCTCGAGATTCTCCGTGGTGAAGTGATCAAGCCGTCTGACTCGGGCTCCAAAGGTTGTATGTTCGATTCTTGGCCGCGTCCTTCATTTCACGAGTGCATGTTTTCGGAGACTCCCGAGGGTCGTCGCTGGAGCTACGGAGTTCGTGCTTTGTGCGACGCTTTCCGCGCTGCGGAAAGAAACTGAGCCATATGGGATAAAAACCCGGTGCAATGCAGCCGACCCTGTCGACTTTTAAGCTAGTTCTTTCATTGCACCCACTCCCATACGAGTCCGGATACGCCTTGTGTGTCATCTGAATTGGCGGGGCTTCCATTACTGTAAACATAAATTTGTTAGCGAGAAATCACTAGTTGTTCAGCAAAACATCATAGAAATGTCGCCGCTTTCGATGATTTAAGTTGTTTTTGACCTATCAAAGACATATTCCTTGGGTGGGGGTAAATATAAGACGGCTGGAAAAATTTAATAGCGATGCAACAGACAGTTTTCAAAATAATTGATCGTGAGTGAAGGCATTCTTTGTGGGATATACTATAGCGAATGGTGTCAGGTCTTAGTCAGATATGACTGAGCTACCGTATAACAGTAGACGGTACTACCTGGTTTCTGTTAGCGCTGAATGTTGAGCGGCGCTTACCAAACCCGACACCCCACATTGTGCCAACGGCTTCGGGCGGAAGAGCGCAATTGGGAGGGTACAAGCCTTACCCTGGTGCGAGGAAATGCAAGCTAAAGACAAAATGTCATGGCAGGGCAGACCAGGCCCTAAGCCTTGATTGGCGACTGGTCTAGGATCGAAGCTCCGACAGGCGGACAGTTAGAGCATTGCTTTGCTGATCCGGCAGCTTCTGCAGCTTGTCTTGTTCCAGATGTAGGGGTGTTACCTTTCCTCTGGAGTAAACTAGGCAGGCCGAGAGAGGGATCATGCTGCATGGGCAACACATGATCTCTATATTTTAGCCCAGGCTTTGTGCTATGGAGAGGCAATAACTCCATCCCTGGTCTTATATGCGGTGTCTGCGAAGAATTCTTGGTATTAAGTGGCAAGACAAAATCACAAATACTGAAGTATTGGAAAGATCAGGTTGTGTGACAGTTTATTCCATGCTTAGTCTTCGTAGACTTAGATGGATAGGACATCTTAGGAGGATGGATGATGGTAGAATACCAAAGGATATCTTTTTTGGTGAATTACAGATGGGTAAGAGATCTCAGGGTCGGCCTCTACTACGATACAAAGATGTGTGTAAGCGGGACATGATTGATACAGGCATTGATAATGCACATTGGGAGCAAGTCGCCGCTGAACGTATTGCATGGAGGGCAAATATCAGAAATGGAATAAAGTCAAAGGAGAAAATTATTGCAGAAAAGTCACACACCAAGCGTTTGAGACGTAAGATGGTGCATGATGGTGGAAATGACCATGTGTTCACATGCACCCACTGTGAACGGACATTTACAGCGCAAATTGGCCTTATCAGTCACACTCGCTACCGCCATAGTTAAAAGTTATTATGCCTTTTTAAAGCACAAACTATCGTCTGTCAAGACGGCAAGGTGCCAATGAATACTATAGCGAAAGATTGACAGTTGTTTATTTTTTGTTTTGGTTTCTGCCATGGAAGAGAATATTTGCAAAGGATTTGTCTTATGATGAAGATGATGATGAATGTATTGTTGTAATTTTATAAAACTTTCAACCTGTCATTTATCAATACAGATAAAAGTAGGTATTCTTTTCGCATTGTCTTGTTATCACCAATCAACGCATATGTTTAATATCAAATGTAACATCAAAATCACAATAGATAACGACAGTTTTCAAGCATTAGTTACACTGGGTCACGTGCAATAAGGTGTCTAATTAATTTCTTCATATAGTTTCATGTGTTACTTCTGTTGTCTTGTCTACTTTTATTTTTCAACGGGGCCGAATGACTGATACAAACATTGCTTTATATCAACTCGGTTTTTATCAGGAAAAATTAATGATATTTCTATAAACAACCCCGGTGTTCAGTATTGTATTGAGAGCTATTTGTACAGCAAAGGATTTAGCTACGCACTCTCATCGAAACTACGCAACACTGGTGTTTCATTGAATGAGCACAAAGCATTGTTCTTTCGTTTACATTTGTGACTCAGTGATTATACAACTGATGTGAAGTGTTATTTATTTTCTGAAAGAGCGTTAGGCATAACGCTTTCTTTAAAGGATTAACTTTAAGAATACATGAAAGTAGTTCTAACTACAATCATGTGCAAGTTCACATTTCTATTAGTTGCTAGCATTGTGGGTTGGTTGCAGCCATGTCTCATTGACGGTCAGGGATTCACGTCATGTTCTTACGACATGAGCTGTGTTGGCTACACAAACTTGGGAGTCATTAGTTTGAATAACACGCCATCAATCGATCCGTAAGTTAAAATATGTTGATCAGCATGTCTTCTTATATGATACCATTAGTCTTCTTATGCTATTATTGAAAAATAATTACAAACTTCTGCCTTGCAGGTATGTTTTTTTTAGACAGACTATTGGTGTCAAACCATATACAGACCGTCCAACAGCAAAAGGAAGCCACCGTTGTATTTATCCCTTGTTAGTTATGCTGCCCAAAATGACACAGGAAACTCTCAGGAAACTATTAGAGAGAGCTATAGAAAAAAAGAAAAGAAACCAAAAAAAACAAAACATTCTGTACATATGCTTCATAGATTATACAAAAAGGTTTGATAGCGTGAAACAAGTGGTAATAGTATAGCTACTAGATCAATGATACATAGATCGCAAAGATCTACGAATAATAAAGAGCGCAGATGATAAAGAATTATATTCGCAGCAAACAGCAGCTATAAGAATTAACAAACATTTATGAACATTTCGTTGCATAAAGAAGTGTATCAGACAAGAATGCGCACTGTCTCCTGATTTCTTGTCATTACACAGTGGGCGTATAATCATGCAGAAATCACAGTTGGTGATCATAATAGAAATGCTAAATATAGTGATTATAAACAGTGACAGGGTGAGCCGCAGATTGAATAATAGGAACAGAGAAGTCATGGTAATTTCAAATAACAAAACTTAAGTTAATGTAAGTAATTGAAAGTTCGGTTACGTTAAGTAGTTTGCCATTGCTTTCTGAACAACCGACACTCATAATATTGTATGAAAAACAGTGCAAGGCGGTCTACTTCCAAGACGCACGCTGCTGTGATGTAAGTAAATGTTGTTAATTTGGGACATGTCCAGAAATTCAGATATCTAGGCACATGGATCAGATGGACGATGTATTACAGAGATTAAGAACAGAACATGACAAACAAAAAAATTCATTTTATGCTTGCTTGCTTGCTTGTGTTCGTTGGCTTGAGCTCCAACGCAAAGTCCTGTATATCGGATGAAGGCATCCTGTTGTCCAACATCAGTGTGATGTCATACAGGACCTGAAGTTTGCGTGAGTATCCGTTGTCCCATGTCTGGCTTATTGGTGTGCAGACTGGTGGTTCCTCGCCACACAGGCAGACACTCTCAGACTTCGGAGGAATCGGCGATCCTATTGACTTCAGCCAGGACTCCGAAGGGACCTGTTGCCCAGGACGCTCGACGAGGACGCGTCAATAGGTCTTGGCCAGTATACAACCCGGCCCTGGTGCCTTGGAAACACCTCTGCGTCCCATTCATTTTATAAAATGAAATGAAATTGCTGCAGCGGAATGGGCACTTATGGGTCTTAATTATTATACGTCTTGTTAGGCCGCTACCTGGTCTCCAACGGTTTTCCCAATGTCCATATGTAATGAACACCCCACACTTCCCTTTTTGTCTCCCTTTTATATTTCCTGATTGTTGCTTATTGTATCAACGGTCCACAACTTCTAACTTGATCAGTTTTATTTCCCTATTTTTCAACAGTCCACATCTTCTGACTTGGTCAGTTTTATTTCATTAGTGTTTCAATTGTCAATAGCTCTGACTTGGTAAGTTTTATTTCCCTATCGTTTCAACTGTCCAAATTTCGGTCTTGCCCACATCCAACGTTACAGCTGTCCCCCACTTAGTATTGTTTAAATTGTTCCTCAGTTTGTAGAAGTGTTCACATTTCCCCACCTTTCCTACATTTTTACTAATTTCATTTATTTGTATCACTCTGGGGTCACATGTCCAACTGACCCCCCCCCCCCCCCCCCCCCCAACCCTTCCCGACTTGATTTAATTTTTCTAAAGGCCATCTGAAGGGTTACGTGATTTACAAGAAGGCCCGCTATACGCCGCTTCGGTTTACTTCGTTTCGCTATAACGTCGTCACCTGTGTTGCTTTGTTGCTTTAACGTCGCCATTTTACATTTTGTGCAGTTGGTTTTTCCAAGATTGTATCGTTTAATCACCAATACTTATGAGTTCAAAGTCCACAGTGAGTGCTGATAATGTGTCTGGTTGTAAGAGAACCCGGAAAAGTGTTACTCTTGAGGTGAAGTTAGATGTGTTACGTCGTTTTGACGTTGATATTGGTGAAGTCCATGGTTTACCTCAAATCACAGTAAGGACAATTTGTGCAGGTGCTGACAAAATCGAAGAGGGTGCTAAAAACGCAACCCCTTTGAGTGCTTCCAAGATCACTCGTACCAGAAGTACTCTTATGGAGAACATGGAGACACTATTGGCCGTCTCGACTGAAGACTAGAACTAACGGAATATGCCTGTCAGAAAGCAAAGTCGCTCTATGAAGATCTAGCTAAGAAAGCGGGTGAGAGCAGTACTAGTAGTGTTGATGATAGTTTTGGAGCGATTCGTGGTTTTAATGCCTCTACGTCCCAATAATTCTACCACTCAACTTCCAACCCACCTCTATTTAGCCAATAAATATGAACAACCATCAAAATAAACATTACACAATACACTGTATTTCACTTAATTCTATGGGAACTAGTGTTTCGCTATACGTCGTTCCACTTAAAGTCACGATTTCCAAGAACGTAACCCCGACGTTAACCGGGGCCTTCCAGTACCTTGTGTCATCCCTCTTCGCATACTATCCCTCTTCGCATACTATCTTTGACACCTTGTTCCGATTTAGTACGCACTGCCAGCATGTTCTCTTTCGCCTACACGCGAGGTGCGTTGAATACACATGTCGAGACTACAGCAAGGCAACGTTTCACAACAGCTAAGTAACCTTTAATTATATTTTTTAAGTAGATTTAAACAAACATGTAACTGTGTCAGTGTGTGTATGTTGTTTGTGTCCGAAACAAGGAATTAACCCCAATGTCTATTTTGTCACTTGTGATTGTGTTCTCACCGATTCTACTTTTCGTTTACGCTTATTCATTCGCTTAATGTATAAAATAAAGAATATCTCATCTAATAAATCCTTGTCGTTGGAGGTTATATCCATCCATCCATCCATCCATCCATCCATCCATTCATCCATCCATCCATCCACCCATCCATCCATCCATCCATCCATCCTTCTGTCCGTCCGTCCATCCATCCATCCATCCATCCATCCATCCATCCTTCTGTCCGTCCGTCCGTCCATCCATCCATCCATCCATCCATCCATATATCTGTTCGTCTGTCTGTCTGTCTGTCTGTCTGTCTGTCTGTCTGCCTGCCTGTCTGTCTGTCTGTCTGTCTGTCTTAGCTTTCTGCCTGCATTAGCTTTCTGTCTAGTCTGTTTTTCTGTATATACTTTTGTCTATCCGTTGCTCTGTCTCGGCTACCCTCCCTCTTTATGTCGTCGTACATTTATCAAACCCACACATGCACAGCTGTGCATTTTCAAGTTTTCAACCCACACAAGCACAGTATTTTCAACATTGTTCATACCCACACATGCACAGTTGTACAGTATTTTCAACATTTTTCAAGCCCACACATGCACAGTTGTACAGTATTTACAACATTTTTCATACCCACACATGCACAGTTGTACAGTATTTTCAACATTTTTTAAACCCACACGCACAGTTGTACAGTATTTTCAACATTTTTCAAACCCACACACGCACAGTTGTACAGTATTTTCAACATTTTTCAAACCCACACACGCACAGTTGTACAGTATTTTCAACATTTTTCAAACCCACACACGCACAGTTGTACAGTATTTTCAACATTTTTCAAACCCACACATGCACAGTTGTACAGTATTTTCAACATTTTTCAAACCCACACATGCACAGTTGTACAGTATTTTCAACATTTTTCATACCCACACATGCACAGTTGTACAGTATTTTCAACATTTTTCATACCCACACATGCACAGTTGTACAGTATTTTCAAATTTCCCATGCCCACACATGCACAGTTGTACAGTATTTTCAACATTTTTCAAACCCACACACGCACAGTTGTACAGTATTTTCAAAATTTTTCATACCCACACATGCACAGTTGTACAGTATTTTCAACATTTTTCAAAACCACACACTCACAGTTGTACAGTATTTTAACATTTTTCAAACCCACACACGCACAGTTGTACAGTATTTTCAACATTTTTCAAACCCACACACGCACAGTTGTACAGTATTTTCAACATTTTTCAAACCCACACATGCACAGTTGTACAGTATTTTCATCATTTTTCATACCCACACATGCACAGTTGTTCAGTATTTTCAAAATTTTTCATACCCACACATGCACAGTTGTAGAGTATTTTCAAATTTCCCATGCCCACACATGCACAGTTGTACAGTATTTTCAACATTTTTCAAACCCACACAAGAACAGTTGTACAGTATTTTCAACATTTTTCAAACCCACACACGCACAGTTGTACAGTATTTTCAAAATTTTTCAAACCCACACAAGCACAGTTGTACAGTATTTTCAACATTTTTCAAACCCACACACGCACAGTTGTACAGTATTTTCAACATTTTTCAAATCCACACATGCACAGTTGTACAGTATTTTCAACATTTTTCATACCCACACATGCACAGTTGTACAGTATTTTCAACATTTTTCATACCCACACATGCACAGTTGTACAGTATTTTCAACAATTTCCATGCCCACACATGCACAGTTGTACAGTATTTTCAACATTTTTCTAACCCACATATGCACAGTTGTACAGTATTTTCAACATTTTTCAAACCCACACACGCACAGTTTTACAGTATTTTCAACATTTTTCATACCCACACAATCACAGTTGTACAGTATTTTCAACATTTTTCAAACCCACACACTCACAGTTGTACAGTATTTTCAACATGTTTCAAACCCACACACGCACAGTTGTACAGTATTTTCAACATTTTTAAAACCCACACAAGCACAGTTGTACAGTATTTTCAACATTTTTAAAACCCACACACGCACAGTTGTACAGTATTTTCAACATTTTTCAAATCCACACATGCACAGTTGTACAGTATTTTCAACATTTTTCAAACCCACGCATGCACTGTTGTACAGTATTTTCAACATTTTTCAAACCCACACATGCACAGTTGTACAGTATTTTCAACATTTTTCAAACCCACACATGCACAGTTGTACAGTATTTTCAACATTGTTCAGACCGACACATGCACAGTTGTACGGTATTTTCAACATTTTTCAAACCCACACATGCACAGTTGTACAGTATTTTCAACATTTTTCAAACCCACACATGCACAGTTGTACAGTATTTTCAACATTTTTCAAACTCACACATGCACAGTTGTACAGTATTTTCAACATTTTTCAAGCCCACACATGCACAGTTGTACAGTATTTTCAACATTTTTCAAACCCACACATGCACAGTTGTACAGTATTTTCAACATTTTTCAAACCCACACACTCACAGTTGTACAGTATTTTCAACATTTTTCAAACCCACACACGCACAGTTGTACAGTATTTTCAACATTCTTCAAACCCACACATGCACAGTTGTACTGTATTTTCAACATTTTTCAAACCCACACACGCACAGTTGTACAGTATTTTCAACATTTTTCAAACCCACACATGCACAGTTGTACAGTATTTTCAACATTTTTTAAACCCACACATGCACAGTTGTGCAGTATTTTCAACATTTTTCAAACCCACACATGCACAGT
This sequence comes from Cepaea nemoralis, assembly GCA_014155875.1. Classification (NCBI taxonomy): domain Eukaryota; kingdom Metazoa; phylum Mollusca; class Gastropoda; order Stylommatophora; family Helicidae; genus Cepaea; species Cepaea nemoralis. The sequence continues at coordinate 45,058 of JACEFZ010022314.1, read as the reverse complement.
TGTACAGTATTTTCAATATTTTTCAAACCCACACATGCACAGTTGTACAGTATTTTCAACATTTTTCAAACCCACTCATGCACAATTCTCCTGTATTTTCAACATTTTTCAAACCCACACATGCACAATTCTCCTGTATTTTTTAACATATGTCCACAGTTATCAAACAAATAACGTGGCCACAGGCGATATTTTCTTATGGAAACCATGCGAAGACTTTTCAATGGGAGGAATAACTGCAGGGGTAAAGCAAGAACTTCATATTGTGTTTAGTTTACTGAACTGTGAAATAGTCTTCCTATTTGTAATTATTTCCATTCACAAGCTTTTCTTGTGTGTATTGATTACTAATTTTCATTTTAGTATTAAGATCATTTTATTTACTCACCAACAAAAAGCTGTCATTTTGTGTCACGAAAAGAACAGTCCTAAAGTCTTAAAGGATGGCCGGATAGGGGTATCATCACTCTATCAAAGATAAGGTATCAAAAGCATATTTCTTTCAGCAAGCCGACGGGACACCACTGGACAAGGTGGAGTATCCGTTTAGACCCCACCCCCCTTTTTCCCCTCGATCAAGGGCTACGTGAAGCCATGGGTGCAGGTGGTTGATGAAGAGTAGCCGACAGGTAGTTGTAGGTATTGGTCTCTAATTTCACGACGGTAAGCAGACGATCTCTTTTTTGAATAACGAAGACACAAACCATAGATTGTACGATTTATAGCCTGGCATATTTCGCTGCATCTCTTCAGGTACATACTGCAGAAGTCACACAACATAGAGTAAAATAACTAGATACATCGTTCAAGCTGAAATATACACATGTTCGCACAGTAATATCAATAAATCGTACACTCACAGAACAAACATAACTCCACGTTCGAACATTATCAATCTAGTTTAATGTAATGTCGATCTGGCGAATAGTCGTTTCACTCTTCTTTCATCACATATTGCATACACATAGACAAAGCATCATACAAGCCATACATCACAGTATCTGTCTATCATAACCAACTTATAGTAATCTAAAGTAATCTCTAATAATCTATAAATGTATGTACCTTAGAAGCTAAACCCTCCTTCCTGTCCAATGTCCAGTAGCCGTCTGCCTCTCGACTTGCGTCGGGTGATCACGTGGGGCTAGCTCTCTCGAGCAGCCCGTGGAGGTTACACTCTCACGCTTCAGGCGGGTTGCGCCTGCAGTAAGGCGATTCGACCCCTTTTCTCTCGAATGTTCGAAACCCCGAACATTCGGGTTGCTGTACTTGTCTCCCTTCTTTGTGCGTGGTTTCTTTCCTCTGTTCTATCCCTTTGGGTACTAATGTGAGACCTTGACAGGGTCTCCCCCACCCCCCCACCCCCTTTCTATGGGTTTGATGTGTCTAAATTAGTCTGAACTAATTCTGTCGAGGGATCACAGGAATAGCTCTCTGATTTGAGGTAGTAATTTAGTGGATGGGAACTCAGTTATCTGTATTAGTGCACTGGCAACTCATGTACGTTGCGTACTGCGATTCAGGGTGGTTGCTGAAGAGTCTAACTCTCTTCCTATTCCTAAATTAGTGCTATCCAGACCGAAGTTTCCTGACGCTTCATGTTGTGAACATGTTGTTACACAACTACGTCTTTCTCAAGCATCCAATATGATGCCCAGGGTAATGATCTCTTTTTCAAGAGTATCATCAAGGCAAATTGCCTTGGCGCCTTAAGAATATTTGCAATTCCTTATTCCCTTCATGTGTACTTGTATACACTTTTACTCCCGTATGTAGCATGTAGTGCCTAATATATGACTACTTTTTTTTCATCGACTAATTGCTGATGTCCCTGTTGTCCTGTTAGTGTGTACTACTCTCCCTTTTGTTCGTCTATAAACGTGTATGTAAGTTGACTGTTTTTGTAAGTATTACGAATGTGTGTGTCAACTGATGTGTTAAACGTGTGCAATATCTGTGTAATGTTTGTAGTGTTTAAGGTTTCTCTAAGTGTCACGAGCTTGAATCTCCGTTGTCCCGATTTACCGAATATGAGTAATACATGACCTGAATTTTCGAGCAGTGATTGTCAGATTAACCTATTACCTATCTTGTAATTCTATCTAAACACGTATAAAAATTTTGTGACAAGTGCTACAGTTTATATCAGACGTAGACAAATTAAAATAGACTAGTGGTGCGTACACTTTGTACGCTATGTACATCATCCCTTCATTTATTTCATTCATACTCTGTTTCATTCATCTTTCATTCAACATCTCGAGGATGCGTACAATAGAGTTCGCTATGATATTTTGATGACCGCACTTATGGAGAAGGGAGTCAATCCCTGGTTGGTGAACTGGATAGCAGCCGTCCTGCATTCTCGTCAGGTTGCTCTCCGTCTGGGCGCATGGACCTCAGAGCCACATATTTTAACCCCGGGACTGCCACAGGGATCTGCAACCTCACCGGTGCTCTTTAATGTGTATACGAGCAAGATTGTATACCTAGAAGCACCAGGAGTTGGAAGCATTCTAACATTTGCAGATGATATTCTTGTATACAGGCAGGGGAGAAATAGGGATCAAACAGCTCAGGAGCTACAGGTGACAGTAAACAAAGTGATTGACTGGTGCACTGAAATGAGTGCTGTCATCAACCCGGAAAAGGCGGCTGTGTTGTGGTGCTCTCTGGACAACATGATTGTGAGAGATGATGCCCCAAGCCTCACGATAGATGGTAGAAGAGTCAACAGAGAGAACAAACTGAAGTATCTGGGAATCACATTTGACAGGAGTCTGTCCTTCAAGGACACTGTGGAGACGGTTGTGACAAGATCTCAAAAGGGACTCAATGCATTTAAAACTATGGCTGCAATGGACACAGAGCAGAGAATGCTCTTCACACTATACCAGCACTTGATCCTCTCAGTGATTGATTATGGACTAAGACTGCTCACTGTCTCAAAGAGTCAGCTGGTGAAATTAGAGAGCATACAGAATGAAGCTATGCGGGTCATTCTGGGATGCACCAGAGACACTCCAGTAGTGTGTATGCGTTACATCCTTGGTCTGCCTACTGTTGCTGGTAGGCACAATGTGATGCAAGCGAAGGCATACCTCAGAGTAGCTGCAGACACAGATCACCCGTTGCATGAGGCGCTGGACGTAGTTAAGGGTCAGAGACTGATAAGAGGGAAATCATGGATGGCTCAGGCGGAGGATACGATCAGATAGGTGTGCCCCTTGGAGAACATCAGGCGAGGAGAGGAGTGGGTCAGAGTGCCAGCCGTGCAGTAAGACTTGTGCAGAGTTATAATCACATTGAGCCGGGAGTGCAGGGAGTGGCCAGCAGGGGCCACGGAAGTGGAAATTCAGCAACTAATTCAGGAAAATTCTCGCCCGGGTGATGTGATTATCTACACGGATGGGTCGGTGTTGAGAGGTAGGAGAAGTGCCTGAGGGTTCTTGGCAAGAACTAATGGTCGGCGTTTGGTGCAGGAGAGCCTGGCGTATGATGACACTACATCTAGCTTAAGAATGGAGGTGGAGGCGGTCAGTGCAGCTTTCCGCTGGATAGAAAACACGATACATACACACATTGTGATTGTAACTGACTCAGAAAGCATGCTGAGAAGGGTGAGAACAGGCAAGCTTCGTGCAGAGTGGCTTGCTTCGCTTCGGAGGTCACGGGTAGCAAGCATCACCTGGATCTTTTCTCCTGGGCATGCCGGTGTGCTGGGGAATGAACAGGCGGACAGATTGGCTGGCTCGGCAAAACTTGGTGAAGTATTGATGCATGACAAGGCAGACGTGGTTGCGGCCTTGTGGGAGCACGTGTACACCTCGGAGGATCAAATGGATCACCATAGTCTGGTAAGAATGAGACAGCGAGGTGTGACGAGGGGATCTGGCCGACGCTCGACGCTCAGAGGAAAGGCGAGACGGACATATATTCAGATTGCTACTGTAACTATTAGTGTTGGAACTCTTCGCTAGCTGCTGAGGATGGGGACGGAGCGCTTATGGGAATGTCCCGAATGCTGTGATGTCGGTTCCTAAATCAATCAATCAATCAATCATTCAACATTAATATTTGTTAAAATATACAATTTAAGTTTAGGTGAAGGATGTCTCCCTTAGAATTTAGCGATATTGAGAAATTATAGTGTGAAAAAATAGGTTCTGTTTGTACCGACAATAATACAATGGTTTACGATTTAATTTAAAATGGTTTAATAAAAGTAATGATTTAAATGAAAATGGTTTTTTATAGAAAGATTATCTAATTGAATTAGTGGTCAACGGATTTTATGACCAATATACATGTGTAATAGAAAAAGTTTACCAAGAAATTGACATGTTAATACACATTGAAAAATAATACATACAAAAAATGTCTTAGACACTTATGTAATAACTAACTAACTAACTAAATGCATCGGTGATCCTAGAGTTGTCGTTCCTCGATGGTGTGTGTAGATGGTCCTGTCACTGTTAATAGAAGTAAATCTGTTACAGTTCGTGTGGTTCTTTCACACCTGTCGTATTACTAATGACATGTAGGTGGAATACTGTCCAATGTTTTGTTTCCTTCCATGAGAATTGTATGCTTGTTGGCGATCTGGATTCATCATAAGTGCTAAGCAATGTCGTACATGTCTGTAAGATACCAATGAATGGTGGGTGTTTTAGTAGTGAATAACATTAATTTCGAAGTCCTTTCCTTTCACATAGTATAATACTGTCGGATCTGATGTAGATACTTAGGCTGCAGTATAGGGTGAGTATGTAGATACACTGACTGTTATGCGTCCTACTAAAATAATATCACAGTTTATAATATGGCATACTGGTTGAGTGGTTGGCGTTACTCAGCTGGTGTATTCGGTGATCTTGATAGAATATCAGGAATTAGATTGCTGGAGCCCTTTATATGGTGGATTTCAAAACTAAAATCTTGCAAAATTAAAGACCTGCGGGCAACTCTGTTGTTTTTCGGTTTCCCGTCTTTTATCACCAGCAATGGCGAATTATCTGTCTGGACAATGAAGTGGGCGCCTCGCAGGAATTTTTGTAATTTCAGCACACAATAAACCAAACTAAGTGCTTCAAGTTCCGCTGTCGAGTATTTCATTTCAGCTGGTGTCAATTTACGACTTACATAAAGAATAGGATGATTCACTCCATCATGCTTCTGCATCAGGCAACCTCCGATAGCGATAGTACTGCCATCTGTATTTAATATAAATTGAGAATGGATATTTGGTAATCGAAGGATATGTGGATTTGAAAAAAAAATGGATTTCAATTTATAAATTGCATCTTCTAAGCTGATACTCTTACAAATCTTGTTTGGTTGACCCTTTTTCAACAAATTTGAAAAAATTGAAGTAAATTCTTCCAGGTTGGGAATAAATTTGGCATAATAATTAAAAAGGCCTAATAAACCCCTAACCTGTTTTTTTTTTTTTTTGTAGTTGGTACCCTGAGGTTCAAGATTTTTTAGATAATTTTGTCGTCCGTTAGTAACTTTCCTTGAGAAATCTTGTGACCTAAAAAATCTATTTCTTTGTAAGCTATTTCAACCTTTGAAGGTTTGACAGTTAATCCAAAGAGTTTAATTCTGTCAAAGACTTGTCTGAGAATTTCTAAGTGAGTTGTCATGTCTTTAGTATGAATGCAAATGTCGTCTATATAGGATTGGACATTAGTAATCCCATGTAAGAGAAGTCTGGTAAGCCTAACAAAGGTGGCGGGTGCATTTTTAAGACCAAAAGGTAGATATTTCCACTCGTACAGTCCGAGAGGTGTAGAGAAAGCAGTCACGTGCATTGCATTAGGATTCATAGGAATCTGCCAGTAACCTTTTGTCAAGTCTAATTTAGAAAAAAAAATGGCAGATTCTGACAAGTTTAAGATAAGGTCGTCACAACTGGGTATTGGTTCTGCATCTGCTTTCGTGACTGTATTGATCTTACGATAATCGATGCATAAACGTATCGTTAGGTCTTTTTTCTTGACCAATACGATGGGTGATGAATATTCTGAAATTGATTTTTGAATTATTCCATTTCTTTCTAAGTCGAGTATGTCCTTGTCAATATTTTCCCTATAGTGCAGAGGGATGGAGTAAGGTCTGCACTTAATAGGTGTCCAGTCTGTCAAGATAATAGAGTGGTCTATTCTGTCGGTTTTACCAGGTTTGTTAGAAAGAGATGTCCTGTAATCCTTTAGAAGAGAAATTATGTCTTGTCGTTGTGGTTCTGTCAATGTGTCAGAGATCTTTATGTCTTGTAGAGTGTTGTCGTCGTCTGTTGTCGGGACAGGTATTTCTGTGTCGTCTGTGTCTGTCTGGTTGATGACTACTGTCGCTACTGTCTCGTCACTTACGTCGTTTTGTGTTCTGGAATAATAAGGTTTTAACATGTTAATATGAAAGATTTTTAACTTTCCACTCACACTTATTTCATAGTCAACTTCAGAAATTTTCCTATTGACTTTATATGGCCCTTGCCACGATGTGGAGAGTAAATCTCTCTTATCTGGTAATAAAAGTAACACATCTTGGTTGGGCTGTAATGTGATAGTTCTCGCACCTTTATTGGCATATTGCCTGTATGTAAAACCCTTCTCCTGTAAAGATGCTCTGGCTATCATACAGGATCTCATGATGTTATCCCTAGTGGTGGTTACCATGTCATAGGTGGAGACTGGTACTTCGGTGTCTACAGGTTTTGATAACATGTCTCTGTAGATCGTGAGTGATCCTCTGGGGTTCGCCCCATATATTAGTTCAAAGGGGAGAACCCAGTGCTCGCTTGCGGACTTCTCTATAGGCGAACAGCACTGTCGGGAGTATTGTATCCCAATCAGCTGGATATTCAGTTGTCCCTTTAGCAAGCATGTGCTTAAGATCCCCATTTATTTTTTCACAAACTCCATTCGCGGAATGTCTCTAGGGGCTGGTGAAGCACTGCTTGATGCCGAGTAACTTAGTTACTGCTTGTGTGGCGTTAGAAATAAATTGTGTCCCTCTATCTCATATAATTATTTCGGGGAAGCCAAAACGGAAAAATAGTTGTATAAATACGTCAGTCACATCTTTAGACGAGATTGATTTTAGCGGATTCGCTTCCGGCCACCGGGAACAGAGATCAACGCGTGTAAAAATAAAACGATTGCCTCTATTTGACATGTGATTAAGAGGTTCCACCAAGTCGACTGCAACTATTTGAAATGGTCTTGAGGCTGTTTTAGTTACTTGCACCTCTGCTGTTGCGTGCTTCCCCTTTTTCACTAATTCTTGGCAGATCTCGCAAAATCGGCAATAATTCTTAATATCCTGGCAAAATTTCTGCCAGTAAAACTGGCTTAAGACTCTGGCTCTTGTTTTCTCGTAGCCCATATGATCGCCGAATGGTGAGTCATGGGCTATGTGTAGCACTTTATCACGATGTGCTTTTGGGAACACCACCTGTTGTAATGTGATATAATTTCTAGAGTACAATCTTGATAAAAAATATTGTTGTTCAATTTAAAGCACCATGATGCGTTTTTAGTTATTTTCGGCTTAAGGCCTACTAGTCGAAAGTAATTCGATAGTGATGGATCTAATTTTTGTTGTTGACTGAAATCACTATTGGTCGAGTCAGGGGAAACAATCTGTATCGACTCGTTAAGTTGGTCGTTCTGGGTTTTCTAAGTCGCTGCTCTAGTAACTGCGTTACAGTCTTTTGTCATTTGTCGTACAGTTGCAGGTTTAGGGTTTTTAAGTGGATAGTACACTCAGTTCGAGGTTTTGTTAATGTGGTATCATTTGTCGATTGAACAGCCCCTGTGTCGTACTTCTCAGTTAATTCTTTTTGAATTTCGTCATTGGTGGTCTCCCTTATGCTTCTGGCAGTTGGAGGATCGACACTATGTTCAGCTGTCGTGGGATTATTGCTTGGTTCATTTTTGCAATTTTCTAGCTCCCATTTTTGAATTTCTTTTTCTGAACAAGCTTTCACGTTTCATGTCCTAACAATTACATCTGCACATGGATTGTGCAACACGGCACATAGCACGTGTCTTGACACGAATGGTGTTCGAATTTCGGTCATTGCTAGAGGGTATTTTTCAATCGTGCCTGCAAATGTTCGACATGTCACGTGGTCATTTGTATAATCACTGTCTTTAACCAACGTACTCCTGACCCCAACAAGGATAGACACACTATCACGCATTACTTTACATGGTTGGTTATTCACAAACCCTTTTACAAATTGAAGTTTGCCTTTAGTTGACAAGGCGGCATTGGCCATTTCATTTGATATAGGAATTGTATGGCCGCACTCAAGGGTTGTGTCTAGCTGAAACTTTTTACAAGTATTGTAACTATCATAGTCGAAGATGTTAATGACTTCAAGGGCATTAACTGTTTCATTCTCACTCTCATTTATACTTTCACTATGATTTACACTTTCCATCTCAACCTCACTGCAAGTGTCAACTAACACTGCATTCGCTTGCTTCATCATTTTACTTCCTTCACAAAGGGCTGAATAATGCCCGTAACTTTTGCAAAAGTAACATTTAACAGCTCTTCTAAAGTTATTTCTTTTGGTTTTCTGCTTTTCGACCATCATTTTATGGTGGTGACTGTAATTCTGCGATTTGTCACACATAGCGTATTGTTCGTGTGTCAACCTACAGTACTGGCAAGGTATGAACTTTGGTTTAGGTCTATACTTATTCTCAGGTGGTTTAAATTTGTTTGTATTTGTGACAGCTGCTACCTCATTTTGAGTAGTGTTTAGAAGGAAAATATCACGGTTTGCTGTGTAGAATGCAGCACCTTTCCTTTCGACATCTTCGATTGTTTGACAATCGTTCTGTTGTAAAAATTTTGAGAATGATGTTGGTAATGATGATATGATTTTATTTATTACCATGAGATCTCTCAATTTATCAAAGCTGTTGTTGACCTTAGCTGATGAGATCAATTTATTAAATATATCCTGAACTGATGAAACGTAATCTATGAAAGTTTGGTTAGGTTTAGGACATAGTTTTGCAAATTGTAGTTGGTATCCTGCTGTATCTAATGAAAATTGTTGCATGATTCTACGTTTGATGTACTCGTAATCAGTTCTCATGTCTTGTGGGATAGTATCAATAACTTTTAATGGCTCTAACGCCAAATTCCTCATATATATCATGGACCAATCTGTTTTTGGAAGTTTGTGATAGGCCATTATGCACTCAAAGTTCTCGGACCATGCGATGACCTAATCGCCAGAACAGAAGGGTTTAACGATCCCTTTGTATTTGTTATACTTCTGTTCCTCTTCTTTACTTTTTAGTTTGTTAACTGAGATTTCTATATGTGAGTCAATCTCCATTTGTTTCACTTTCAATTGTGTCTGTGACTCAATTTCTTTCTGTTTGGTTGCTGCTTCAATTTCTAATTTCTTGGTTTCAATTTCTAATTTCTTTGTTTCTGCGTCTAATTCTGCCTTTTTGTTAGCAGCGGCTGTTTCCATCTCTACTTTTTTGTTAGCAGCATCAATTTCTAGTTTCTTTTGCTCTCGTTCTGCTGCACGTTCTTCCCTCGCTATATTATCTTCGTGTGTTTTCTGACTCCATTGTGCCAGTTTATCTGCTGTGTATCCTAACTTCAGCCCTAGCTCAATGCACTTTTCTAGTGTTGACATTTCTAAGCTTTAATGATGTTGAATTGTTTAGAAATTAATTCCCTTAGAAAAGAATTTTTTTGACCTAGAAAATTTGGTTATGTCCCTTACTTTTCTTTATTGAACTCACGTAAATATACCTGTTTCAGACACAAAATTAGCATGTGAATGCACAATATCAATACATACAATTTACATTTGGAAAATGAGTATCGTTTAGAGACACAATTCATAAAAATATATGGGACTTAGCTGATTGAATTAAGTCTTAGCTGTACTATCGCTGTTCGGTTCTCCGGTTTTTTAACTTCTGTAGGAGAACAGTTTTAAATTGACAATCTTCTCATGGAACAATCTGTTGTTGGAGAGGAAAACATTAGTAATTTGTCGCAGTTTGTCATGTCAAGTCAATGTCATGTTAATGGAGAGTCAGCATTGTTACGTTATACTTCTAGAGAGATATAGATAGAACAGATATTCAGAAGAACAGTAGTTGTAACTTGTTTAAACTTTGTCGTGTACAATTTTAAGTTTTTACTTGGCAAAGCCAAGAACCGTCAATTTATTAATTTTAATTGTCTTGGGCTTGCCAAAACGGATCTAAGCCCCCAAGTAATCCTGTCAGCGTCTCAGAACTAGGGATAGACTAGACTCGGGTTCAGACAGGATGTGGAGTGCACTCACAGAACAAACATAACTCCACGTTCGAACATTATCAATCTAGTTTAATGTAATGTCGATCTGGCGAATAGTCGTTTCACTCTTCTTTCATCACATATTGCATACACATAGACAAAGCATCATACAAGCCATACATCACAGTATCTGTCTATCATAAACAACTTATAGTAATCTAAAGTAATCTCTAATAATCTATAAATGTATGTCCCTTAGAAGCTAAACCCTCCTTCCTGTCCAATGTCCAGTAGCCGTCTGCCTCTCGACTTGCGTCGGGTGATCACGTGGGGCTAGCTCTCTCGAGCAGCCCGTGGAGGTTACACTCTCACGCTTCAGGCGGGTTGCGCCTGCAGTAAGGCGATTCGACCCCTTTTCTCTCGAATGTTCGAAACCCCGAACATTCGGGTTGCTGTGCTTGTCTCCCTTCTTTGTGCGTGGTTTCTTTTCTCTGTTGTATCCCTTTGGGTACTAATGTGGGACCCTGACAGGCAGTAAACCACCCCGGGTTGGTTTGTTTTTTTTTTTACGAAATAGTATGAGTGCCGGTGGTTCAGAAAACAATGGCAAACTACTGAACATAAACTTGTCAAGAAATCACAACAGCAATAAAAATGCCGGTGTTGACTGCAATGTTCTGTAAAGGATATGCAACTAGCTAACTAATATACATATAACATTAAAGAAGGCTGAATATACACAAACCACAAAATATTATCTACGTGCAGTGAAGAGTGAGGAAATAACGGATAAATTCAACATAGAGGTAAAGAACATATTTGATGTATTGTCCGATCTGGAAATTTTATTTCACGATATCAGTGATTAATAGGAAATATTAAAGAAATCAGTCAGCCAAGCTGCGTAAACAACTATCCTAACAAAGAGAATGATGGGACATAAGAAATGGACAACGGAAGGCATCTTAAAACTCATAGAAATACGGAGAAATGACAAATAATCATGAAAAATATTAAGAGATTCTCAAGAAAATTAGGAAATTATGCAAAGAGGCACGAGAAGCATGGCTTGAGGAAAATACCCGGAATACCAAATTAATACACTAAAGAATTCAAAACATCACTAACAAAAGAATACACACATCAACGGGTTGCCAATAATAGCCAAATATGGTAAAATTATAATATAAAAACATCAGGTTTTAAATATATGATCAGATTATGTGAAATATCTGTATAACGATACAAGATAGGAACAATATGGTATTCGGAATAATAATTAAGGACCTTCAATTTTGAATATGGAAGTTCGGAATACTCTTAACCATATGAAAACTGACAAGACCCCGGTCCAGACAACATCACAACAAAAATTATCACTGCCCTAGAAGAATATGGAATAGACCAGGTCACCAGACTGCTGAACACAATATATGATACTGCAGATATACATCCTGAATTATGTAATTCTATATTATTGCAAGCCCGAAAACAATCATCGAACAAACTGTATAATGAGCCATATCACAACGATTTTGCTAAAAAATCATCATGCAAAGAGTTAGGAAGATAATACAACCCGAAATAGGAGGGGGAAAATGTGGGTTCGTAGAAAGCATGGGTACAGTCAATGCTGTGTAATTGCTGAGAACATTAATTGAACGTTCTATAGAAGTAAACAAAGACCTATGTCTTTGCTTTATTGACTACACTAAAGCTTTCGATAAAGTACGACATGTAAACATGATGAAGATGATTGCAGATCTACGAATTAATGGGAAAGACTTTAGACTTGTTAAAAGCATATATTGGAAACAAGAAGCTGGCATACAGATTGATAACGAAGTAGGTCAATATCAGCGTAAGAGAGGTGTGCGACATGGATGTGCAATGTCTCCAGATCTTTTTTCCCTATACAGAGAAAATATTTTCAGAAATGTAGAAGATATGAGAGGAATCACCACTGGGGAACATACTATCAATAATATTAGATTTGTAGATGATACAGTACTGATTGCATACATTGATCAAGATATGCAACACTCTTGTGTGGTTGGAAATGAACAGGTAGAAAGATTGGCTTGTGTCGCATCATTAAGCGGGATTTCATGCATGATAAGACAGATGTGGTGAAGGCCCTATGGGAGCACGTAAATAATCCAGAAGAACAGATAGACTATCATCGTCTAGAGAGAATGAAACAGCAAGGGGTGGTCATAGGATCTGGTCGACAGTCGTCACTCAGAGGACGGACATATATTCAGATTTCAACGGGCACCATTAGTATTGGAACTCTTCGCTGGCTGTTGAAAATGAGGACTGAGTGTTTATGAGAATGCCCCGAGTGCAATATTGTCGGTTTTTGACCAGTAATCATCACACAACTGTAAGAAGCAAGAAATAGTTACAGTAATGACTTGAACCAACTGGGTATCGGTGTAACAGCTGTTGGGGAAGGAGACACATGAATAACTAGAACAAAGTAGGTGTCGGTGCACAGTTGTCTACATAGGAGTTACAGCAATAGCCATAATAACCAATATTGTAATAACTGTCATGATAGAAATAATTACACTAATGGCTAGAACAAACTGGGTGTTAATGAAATAACACTAAATGTGTGTATATAATGAAAAGCAACTGGGTTTTAATTCCTGATGACACACATTAAAAAAAGAAACATATATACGTACTAGACAAGTACGTCATTCCACGTAAACGAAATTATGAATATAGATGAAAATATGTGGAAATAATATAATAATAGTATACAACTAAGACTAATATCAATGAAATAAGTAAGAATAAAACACAACACAACTGTCCGACTTTTCGGTAGACATCACCTTTGTCAAGAACAAAATAAAGATATATATCAGAAAAAAACTACGAAATCAAAACACGGTAAATATAATATGACCATTTACAGAGGGAAAGGTAATAGACGACTGTGAGACATCCATTGTTAGCAATAATGCGGATATGGCACTGAATTAAGCTGACAGAAATTCGCAACTCAGACTCTTCAGACCCAGAACAAAACATTGTGGATTCAGACCACACCTTCCCCGAATGTATCTCACTGACTCTGTGTCATTTGCAACTGCGGAGCACCAAAGCAAACCCAAGATCATGTTCTCCAAGATTTCCCTGACCTTGCAAGACAGAGAGGAGATCTGGTCCACACGAGCGACCTTTCGAGTTAATCTCTGGGGGAACCACTGAAACATCAACCTAATGGTCGTCCTATTTGTGACCCATGGTGTGTGGAGGCTGGGGCAATGGTCAACCCAACAAAGGCAACAGTGACTTTGTCCTCGTTGAATAATCATATTGTCAACATTCCAACACCAACTGTAAATCTGTGTTCAGAGACGGTGGAATGAACGCAGGCAATGAATTACCTGGAGATACGGTTTGATCGAAGCCTTGCTTATAATGAGCACATAGACCAGGTGATAACAAAGGCCAAGCGGGGGTTGGCTGCGATGCGGGTGATGGCGGCAGCAAACTGTGAGCAGCGCCATCTATGTCTTCAATACGAGGGGCTGGTCATGTACGTTTTTGAGTATGCGATGGCAATCCTGACTCTCAGTCGTAGGCAGATAGAAAGGATGGAAAGGATACAGAATGAAGCTATGCGCATTATTCTTGGATGTACAAGAGATACAGCATGCAGGGCGATGCGCTATCTTCTTGATTTTCCAACCATTGACGACAGAATACAAGTCTGCAGAGCTCGCGCCTACCTCAGAGTTAACGCAAACACACAACATCCACTGCATAGTGAAATTATGAAGGTGAAGGGCAGCAGGTTAAAAAGAGGACGGTCGTGGATGGGTCAAGCCGAAGACATTCTTCAACAGGTGTGTTCACTTGAGGACTTAGAACCTGGCGAGGAGTGAGTACAAGTGCCAACAGATTTCTGCACATCCTTTTCAGTTTGCATCCGAACTAGACAGAAAATGCAGACAAGAAAACCCGGCTGCTGTGGAGGCGGGAGTACAAGCGTTAATTTTCGAGAATTCGCTAGACGGTGATGCTGTCATTTACACAGATAGATCGGTCGTCCGACATGTGAGAAGCGCATGGGCCTTTACGGCTCAGGCCGGAGGGAGAATTGTGAAGGAGGACTCTGGTGCTTTTGCTGAGACCACAAGTAGCCTGACTATGGAAGTCATGGCAGTAAGTAAAGCAATAACATGGCTCGAGACACAGATATTCACTAGGGCATGTTTCCTTAGCGACTCAATGAACATGCTCAAGCAAATTAAAAGAGGTGTGGCCAAACAAGAACACTACGCAGGAAGCCAAAGAAGACTGATAAACCAACACAGAACTGGTGTCATTAGCCGCTACACGCTGCGGGATTTGCTGAGGAGGGGATACGAGTACTTTTGGACTGAATAATTCGATGTGCAATGAGTATGATCTGTCGACTAACTAACTAACTAACTAACCCATGCCGAGACTGACGCCAGCAAACGTTGATCGTTGACGAAAATATGTCCGTTATTCATCAGGCTCGATAGGGGGTGCAGAAAAAACCCGGCAACCGTGGAGGCAGACATTTAGACATTGATTTGTGAGAATTCCAATGAGGTTGATTTGGTCAACTACAGTTAGGTCTATTGTTTGACGTATGAGGAGATCGTGGGCTTTTACGGCTCAGATCAGAGGAAGAACGGTGAAGGAAGTCTGCAATGCCTTCATCGTAACAAGTAACCTGAATATGGAGGTGATGGCAGTAACTAATACATTGCGTGGCTACAGACACAGACTTTCACCCAAGCATGCTTTCTCAGCGACTCAATGAGTATACTCAGGATGATCAAAATAAACTGTGCTCGTAGGCAATGGATAGGCTCCGAGAGAGTCAAGCCTGATAAACATCAGGTTTGCTTTTGTGCAGGACACGCGGGTGTAAGAGGAGGAGTGCAAGTTGATAGGCTTGCGGCCGGGCTACTGTGGAAAGCGGACGAGAAATTTACAGGACTGGTACTCTGAATGCCGTCAGAGAGGCAGGGAGATCAAACGAATCAACAGACTGCGAATCTGCAAACTTGACTTGGCTGCAAGAACATCAACTGAAACGGGGTAAAGCCAGACAGCGCAGTGCAGGGGGCCGAAGAATATAAGAGTAGTCAACCAAATAAGAACTACTGTGATCGACAGCTATATGCTGAGGGTGATACTGAGGAATTTATTCGAGGACTTATGAACTGAATGGTCCGATGACCAGCGAGGATAATCTGACGACTTACCAAGATAATTTTGGGGCCTGATGTGTATCCAGCAAGCTATTGACACATTTCTTGTACAGCATATTTGCCTGCTATGTTCGTTTATTTTCTTACAGTTATCATGTTAGTGTTAGTTACGTGTTCATTACAGGACGTCGCTATCAACCCCTGCATTTGTTGGATGTTTGTAATTTGATAGGTACGTTTACGTTCAGTACTTTGACATTGCTTTATGAACGACCGATGCTTATACCAATGTTAAAAATCAACACACGGCGGTCTGCTTTCTGATTTTGAACGTGGTATGCGGGATTTCGAATCGCTCTGGCTAGCCCTTCGCGACATACATTGGCTCGTTATGGTGTATTTATCGATATATTCTTATAATATACATTGGCTGATGAACTCGTGGAAGTGTTAATTATCATGTAAACCATGTGTATGTGGCAATGACAATGTTCATAATCAAACAATAGCACTTCGCATCTTATTTATGCGAGTTATTTATCTCCAGGCCATTCAACAACCTAAGGGTAGTTACGCCCAAGACCTGGGTGTACATAGGCAGGCATCCTGCCTTGCAGACAGTGGATACGTCAAGTTCAAAATGCAGTCTAACGATATGGTCCGGTGAGAGTCCCATACACATTACAACGTACAGATGTCATTTCTATCACCGTCGCTAGCGAGATAAACATCATTACATTCAGTACTATCCTTATCGTGGGCTTTCTCTGTCACCATAATCGTTGTCATCGTCCGTCAACACAATCATATCATCAGCCCCCCCCCCCTCCCCCCAGCCAACCACCTGGGTCTGTGTAATGCCTCGCCGTATAGTGGTAACGGGGTTGTCCAGTTCCAGTGACCAAGAGCTATGCACAGCAACTTGAAGAGTCTCTCACCTCAGGTCAAGGGATAGGAACCAGACGAAGCGAGATACAAACCTGCTGCCTTGTATGTATACTGAAGACAGTCAAAGGCTAGGGAAAGCAAACCTGAAAAAATACTTGTCGAAGTCGGATGTGCTGAGCCATAGGCTTGATGAAACAGTGAAAGGCAGTTCATATAATTATCGTCCTCGACATCGCCGTGATCCTTGTCGTCCGTGTAATTGTCCCTATCATTATTATCGCCACCATCACAAGCGCTATCACCACAATCATCTTCACCGATGTCAACATCATTGTTGCCATCGATGTTTCATCATCAGCACACAATTATAATGTTAATCTTTGTCTTCATCCTCATTGTCGTTTCCAATATCATAATCGTCATCGTCAGCAGCAGAAGCAGCATCATCTTCACTAGCATGCTAAGCAACATTATATTAATCATTGTGATCTTCTTCACCGATGTTTGTTATCTGAAGTCTTAAACCATTGTAAAACAGTATTCAACAAAGTTGGTGTTATGTCTTTGCCACAAATCTGTGTGTGAATGGAAATAGTGTGTAGACATATGCTTTTGTCGTCCTAAATTCAGAGCAAAGTCTAATTAAATCGTTAATATTTTTCTATTGAACACCTGAGGACAACGCAACAAATGATAAGATTAATAGAAAAAGAGATCGAGGAAGACAGCGAGAAAAGCCTAATGGACAGTCTCGCGTCATAGCATTGAAAGATACCACACATCAAATAACACATTTTGTTCGCGAATCAACGCTTTAGAGAAACCTGATCGCTAACGCAGTTTGATAACGCACTAGTGATAGTTTTGAATATTTATGTATTCCACTTTGGCATAAGCACGCTTTCATAATATCACATAACTTGCATATTGTATACGCTGTCTTATTGTTCCACCATTTAGTTCTTGGGGTAATATTTGTGCGCTGAGTATGTTAGCAAGTTCTGCTTGACAGTCTGAAAAAACTGGAACACATCTCCATCAGAACAATCAGTTAGTTATACGTTAAGTGTATGGTACAGCGAGGCCTTTGGCAGACTGTACAAGAATGTATGGGACAGAAATGGAATAAGCCTGCAAACAAAGCTGAAAGTCCATAAAGCAGTTGTATTATCCACACTGCTATATGCTTGTGAAACATGGACTGTTTATCAGCGACATGCCAGGAAATTAACTCACTTCCACCAGTCTGCCTTAGGAAGCAATTGAAGATTAAATGGCAAGATAAGATCCCAGACACTGAAGTTCTAGAAAGAGCGTCCATGCCCAGTATCCACACTCTACTAATGAAGAATCAGATTCGCTGGGCTGGTCACTTAACTCGTATGCCAGATCACAGGCTCACTAAGCGAATATTTTACGGCGAGCTGCGTTGTGGTAAATGCTCCCAAGGCGGGCAGAGGAAACGCTTTAATTAAAGGCACTCTGAAAATCTCACTGAAAGCTTTTGGAATTCATCTTGACACCTGGGAGACTGCTGCTAAAGACCGTAATTCGTGGCGTACATCATTGAATAAGGGTGCAGTCATTTGTGAAGCACCCAGGACTGCAAGAGCTGTGAAGAAAAGGCTGGACAAAAAAACCACTGCAGGAGATCCTCCTCCTGGAACGTCAAGCATTCTTTGTCCACATTGTCAAAGAACATTTCGAGCCAAAATAGGCCTTATCAGCCATCTTAGAACTCACAGCTCCATACTTTCAACCCCACTGGATGAAATGAACGGTCATCATCATTCTTGATGGACAAACAACAGCAACAACAGTATGGTACATACTTGAAGGCTATGCTTGTACCGGATCAGGCCAAGCCCTACATTCACCTGACACGGGAGTCAGTGCATGATAACTTGGATGATCTAAAAGGAAGACTAATAAAGAGGGGAGAACTATGATAGGCGTATACAGCTGATACAATCTGCAGTCTATCACAGTCATGAAAATACACAGGCAGCAAGAATGAAATGACAATGACTGGCATAAGAGCAGCTTCCATCAAGTCTTCAGAACTTTGGTCAGAGAGCGTAGAGAGTGATGTGATGGGATGACAAAATTGGCCGTCCATCAATTAATAGATGAAAATGCTGGTAGAGGTGACTAAATAGAATACCCAGATGGTTCTGTGCATCACGAGAAGATATATGGTTGGTGGAATCTCAATTAGTCAAGAGTTGTGGTCGTTTACTGACCAGAATAGGGCTTGTAACTTCAAGTATAAAGATAGACGTGGCTGTAATCGCTGTGGCTTTGAGGTGGATAGTTGGTATTCAATTTACCAGAGCAACCCCTGCGTCTGGTTCTTAACATGCACTTGAAAAGTTCAAAACTTGCAGATGTTGCTTGAGTGAGAGCCAAGCATAGGTTCTTATTTCTTGTATATACAGTACTGATATGGGCAATACTGTACATATTGTTTTTGAGTGCTGAGCAAAGAACCGATCGGACCTATTGGTTTCCAGAGGCTCCAGTAGATGGAACGCATGAAGATGAACAATGAAAGTCTGAACGACTGCTTATTAAAGACACATTAACAGATGAAATAGCATATTTAAGGATGACTGAGCTTTGTAAATGCCGCACCGACAAAAAGGGCATATGAGGGGAATAAATCTGAAGTGGTTACAACCATGGCTTACTAAGGCATGATTGTGATGCTCTACACGTTATCTAGAGGAAGTCTTTGCATCTATGGTTTTTTCAGAGTGCTGTAATTATAATTCTAAGTGAACCACTTACCAACTTTACATTAACAAGTTGTAATCAATTCAACAGTCTTAGTTACGTGAGGTGTTTATGCGGACCAGGAAATATATTTCAGTTTGTAAGTGAAGATCCATCGCTCACATATGTAAGTACACTACTATTCTGATGAGTAAGCTTTCATTGACTAACATATTTTTTATTGGGTGCTCGCTAGCTTTGAATTCAAGCGTAGTCTATACAGACTACTTCTAGTAGCACTGGGCTGAATTTTGCTTGTGGATTAGCTTTCCATATTACCAATGTAACCCGCCATCAGGCGAACCCACTCCGACGTAAGGGGTACTTGTGATGTACGACCCCAGGGCAAGGACGAGAAGTCAACGTTTTAGTCTTACTTTCCAGTGTAGGGGTTACACCCCTTACGTCGTCATCAGCTCATGGGATGTTTAAGAACGCTCGTTCTTATCCATTTGGCCATGCTGATCTTCCTGTATGGATGTGAAACTTGGACAATGAGCAGTCAAGCTGAAAAGCATCTGATGGCTGCAGAAATGTGGTTTCTGAGGAAAATGCAAAGAATACCATGGACAGCCAGAAAAACCAATGACCAAGTACTACAGGAGACAAATGAACATCGTAAACTGATTAGAGAAATTAGACGTGGACAGTCAAAATGTTTTGGACATGTTATGAGAAGAAATGGATTGGAGAACTTGGTGACAACTGGCAAGATCGAAGGGAACAGACCAAGAGGCAGACCGAGAGGAAAATACCTGGATGGCTTTGCCACATGGCATGGACGAGACAGGAACACTGAGCTGATCCATGACACTGGTGATCGAGTAAAATGGCGAGTCATGACCGCCCACGCTTTCCGGCATGGCACATGATTGATTGATTGATTGATCTCCTGACTAACAGATGACTAGGTGTAATGCAGGAAGCCACGTTGTCGCAATGCCTAGCACGCTTGCCCACCTGCCAGGTGGGCATTGATTTGAATTCGTAACAAGACGGAATTTTAATATTGACCTGGGCTCTCAGACTGACTCAACCTAAAATTATACCACCGAAATGTCTTGGAAAGTAAAGGTAGTCGGCGTGGATATTTGTCTCATCAATCCTCCAGTGCCATGTTTATAAAAGATATGGGTTTGCACCATATGCCAAATAATCCTCAATGCCTGCACATACTATCCTGTTTTGTGTTTGCTCTTTTTTAACAACTGTTATATGCAATGTGGAAGCAACGTTAGTGCAGTAAGCTAGCACTCTTGCCTGTCATCACAGCTACCATGTGTTAGAATTCCTTTCGAGGCCGGTTTTTTTCCCTAATGACTTTCACTGGTAGGTAGACCCAGCCTAACACGAGTGCCAGGAATTCCCCTTGGAAATACAGTCGACTGGTGTGATACTGACCGCCATCACCTATCGAGTTCTGATTTGTCAAAAATATGGAGCTAGCACCATATACCCAATACTCCCCGTGACGTGGAAAAGCAACCGTAACATTTACTTGTGCTGTTTAAATGCAATGTATCAATGTATGTATATAAATGCATTAAGTGGGTAGTCTGAGAAATCGGAATTATTTATGTTATTCCTTAGCGCTTATTTAACAGTAGACCGCCTTGCGTTGGTTTTTTACGAAATGGTATGGTTGCCGGTCGTTCAGAAAGCAATGACAAACTATTGAACGTAAATTTGCCAAGAGATCACAACAGCAAAAATATGCTGGTGTTGACTGCGACGTCCTGTAAAGGATGTGCACCTTTTTTTTTTTTTTTAACTTAGCGCTTAGGCGGCGATTTGTTTTGATGACTAACCTGCACTCCCTGGTCGACCAATTCAGTGTTCTTTACATTCGATTGGCTGTTTCAAAACAAAGGAAAGGCAGAAAAAACGAGAAGAAGTGGACGGTGCTATGTGGAAGAATGACTAAAGACAAATAACTGAAACGGTTCTGCCGACTGTAAATATGAATAGGGCAGTAAAGAATACGTGTAGTCTTGTGTTCCTTGTGTGCTGGCCTTATATAGAAGAAGAGGGCGAAAATAATGGTAAGTTTTGTTTGTTCGCTCACTGTCTAGAGCAGGGTAATCAGAAAGACACGAGCACGCACAGTGTCATCAGAATGGCTATCTCAGATAAGTCACGACACTGGAGTGGAGAAAGAGGACTTTGTGACGGTGGTCGCGATCAAGGATGTGCTACGTCGAGGAAAAACAATGCACGAAGTACAGGTGGCAAACGATACACAGACATTGATAAGTGCTCCGGGATGTAGTTGGTGGAACTGAAGACAAAATGCAACATACTTTTTCTTCATATCCAATTTACAGGGCATTGCAGTCAACACCAGCATTTTTCAGCTGCTGTTGATGTCTTGGCAAGTTTTACGTTCAGTAGTTTGCCATTGCTTTCTGAACGACCGGACCACATACCTTAGCGTAAGAAACCAACGCGACGCGATCCGCTTGCCGAATCTCGCGCAGCTGTGTTTCCTACATGGGTATTTGGGATTACTGAATAGCGCTCTTAATCCCTTCGCCATGGAGATCGGCTGCAAAATCATTAAGAGCATCGAAATCGAAGAGAAGGTGAACACAGTTACATGATACCCCTGTCAAAGCCTGGCGTTGACCACACATAGATTCAGGGATATCGCCTAAATCATCATTTAGAATACGATACGCAAGCTCGTAGAGAAGATAACTGTCAGAAATATATCCAGCTTGAGAGGCAATGGTCTCTTCACATCTACCATTTGATGTAGGCCAAATAGAGAAACATTGGGTAATACAGCAGTCTTTGTCTACAATTGATTATGTGGTTGCTTCGGGATTTGAAATTTAAATATTGAGCACAACCCACTACTGGCAACGCCGATCACATTCTGGTATGAACCTAAGGCCTATCCACGTCAATATGGAAGCACTATACTCGAGTTTCGCCCTCATTTGAGCTCTTCAGTAGTGCATATCCCTGACCGGATCCGGAAACAGTCCCGGATCACGCGTGTGAAGCGGGTGTGTAACCACGCGGCACACACTGGACACACCAAATTATCACAACAGAACATCACAACGCTACCCATCGTAGGCTATGCTCAAGATTGCCCAATCGCCGCGACCGACGTCCGTCAATCGATGGGACCCGAACGATCAGAACTTCTCACTGGCAAGGAACACCAGGCCTCCTAAATCCAGTGAGCAATAATCAATTGATTATGTGGTTGCTTCGGGATTTGAAATTTAAATATTGAGCACAACCCACTACTGGCAACGCCGATCACATTCTGGTATGAACCTAAGGCCTATCCACGTCAATATGGAAGCACTATACTCGAGTTTCGCCCTCATTTGAGCTCTTCAGTAGTGCATATCCCTGACCGGATCCGGATTGTCTACAATGTCTAGTAGGGTGGAGGGTTTCAGTCAAGCAATAAAACATGAGCTGTTTCAGCTTCATCTTACCTTGAATGTGCTTACGGTAATTTGGCTTTATATTTGTTGATGATTCAGTTTCTTGAACACTATTTTAGTCATTTGCTATGTTAACTGGATCTCTATGATTCCTACAGTGGAAGATAGTATTCAAATGCCCCAGTAGGACCTCTGAACCAACAACAAAACATGTCGGTTTATCTCAAGGGTAACCCTTATCTCCAGTTTTATTTAACATCTACATCGTGAGAATCACAGACGAGCAGATCAGAGTACAGCAGTCAGACTTGTGCAGAGTTATAATCACATTGAGCCGGGAGTGCAGGGAACGACCAGCAGGAGCCACGGAAGTGGAAATCCAGCAACTAATTCAGGATAATGTTCGCTCGGGTGATGTAATTATCTACACAGATGGGTCGGTGTTGAGAGGTAGGAGAAGTGCCTGGGGGTTCTTAGCAAAAGCTAATGGTCGACGTTTGGTGCAGGAGAGTCTGGCATATGATACCACAACATCTAGCTTAAGAATGGAGATGGAGGCGGTCAGTGCATCTTTCCGCTGGATGGAGAATACGATACACACACACACACACTTTCGGTCGCCAATATGGCGTTTAGGCGTTGAACCGTTTAGGCCTGTGGCGTGTTTATGCTTGCAGCTACGGTTTGCAATCGCATTTTCCACATGTTGGACTGGTAGTACATGGTTCCGTCGCCCTGCTATTGAGTGAGTGCGTGGGCGACACTGTGAGCTGTGAAATTCGCGGGGAATGCTTTTACATCTGACCTGAACAGTGACCTGCATGTTCGGAACAATGGCTACCGGCTGTTGCTGAATGAATAGATTAATTTGCCTTTTCGGTTCATGAGTGCATTTTTCAGGAGACTCGGGAGTCGGCGCTGAAGCTGCGGAGTTCGTGCTTTATGCGACACTTTCGGCGCGTCGCCTTGCGTGAAAGACCGAGCCATGTGAGAAAGCCCGGGTCATTGAGGTCTTTCTGGTGACTGCCGAGTCCATCGACGATGAACTGTGGTTTATCGTGGATTCATTTTGTGTTGACATTCTGGCAGCGGGCTGTTGGATTGCCGAGACGCCTGCCTATTCCACTTTTCACATTGGACAGTGCCATGTGGCGAGTCAGAATGAATGACGTAATGAATAAGTCACAAAGAATCTGAGAAGTAATCTCGAACCAACAGATAGAAAAAGTGGCTAAGTGACGTGAGAAGGTAGAAAATGTCACAGAGGTTAGTTTAGCAACAACAGAGAAGAGCTTGGGCTGGCGGCACAGAAGAGCTTGGGCTGGCGGCACGGAAGGCGGCATGAGTCTATTAAAGGAGAGAAGATTGTTAACAAACCTTGAGGACATGGCAGTGATAGCTAGGAACTACTTGGTAGAAGAGCTAGATTATTAAAGCATTACTCCTTTCAGTCAGGACCAACAGCTGGTCATGAATGTATAAACTAGGACTCGGCTAGAATGGCCAAGGTGACAGAACGGTCAACCGATAAGAGACATTAGAACCGACGCTAGGCGGTGAGACATTGTCTTAGGATTTGAACAGTTAGATTCAGCTGTGTGATTATGTTTATTGCTACGATACCGGCCCTCCCGGCTGTACGGGAACGGTATTATAATGATTATTAGTATTATTAGTGTTATGATTCATATTTATCACGAGCTGTGCGCAGGAAATAAATATTGATGTAACGGACATGTCAGCCGGCTTCTAGTTGTTAATGCTGTTGGCAAGTGCTTCTAGATTCTGTTCATTTGGTTCCACCTGGACAACGAGTTTGCTTATCTTTATTGGTATATCTAATACACCATTTGGCAGACAGTGGGGAGCATTTTGTGTCATAATCACTGGCACAGGAACGGAGCATAATAGGGATGAACCGTTGCCGTGAAGTTGGAACCTCGACTAACTAACTAACTAACATCGTGATTGTAACCGACTCAGAAAGCATGCTGAGGAAAGTGAGGACAGGCAAGCTTCGGGCAGAGTGGCTTACTTCGCTTCGGAGGTCACGGGTGGCAAGCATCGCCTGGATTTTTTCTCCGGGGCATGCTGGTGTGCTGGGGGAATGAACAGGCGGACAGATTGGCTGGCTCTGCAAAACAGTGGAGTATTGATGCATGACAAGGCAGACGTGGTTGCGGCCTTGTGGGAGCAGGTGTACACCTCGGAGGAGCAAATGGATCACCATGGTCTGGCAGGAATGAGACAGCGAGGAGTGACGAGGGGATCTGGCAGACGCTCAACGCTGAGAGGAAAAGCGAGACGGGCATATAATCAGATTGCTACTGGTACTATCGGTGTTCGAACTCTTCGATGGCTGCTGAGGATGGGGACGGAACGCTTATGGGAATGCCCCGAATGCTGTGATGTCGGTTCTTAAATCAATCAATCAGAGGACGGGGAATGACACAGGCTTATGTCGATGTCGTTTTAGTGTATCGTCAGGGCAAAGATATGTAGCAGGTTGCTGAAGAGCTTCAAAAATAATTCTATCACATAACCATGTGAAGTGGAGTAACGGGAGTACTGGTCAATCCGACGAAGACAGTCGTGGCATTATTCTCGCTGAATATTCGTATTGTGAACACCCCAACACAAATTGTAAATGTATGCTCGTAGATTGCAGGAAGGACTCAAGCCAAGGCAGACGTTTAGGCCTTGATACTAGAGAATTCTTCTCAGGTAGGTGTAGTCATCTACTCAAATGGGTCTGTTATTTAATATATGAGGACCGCATTCCTTTAACGGCTCACGGAAAATTGTGAAGGAAGACTGCACAGCTTGAAGTATTTATACTCCTTCAAGTATGATTTAGGGTCAATAAACTAGCATATGCATGTGGTCTGAGTTCAAGCCCCAACAGAAGCAGAATTATTCTCAAACCAATATGATTCGGGGATCAACGCGGCCTCTTAAAAATGCACACTTGACATTGTTTTTAATTTTCTGGGAAGAAATGACGATGAGGAAGGGAACTAGCCACCCCACTTCATATATCGTGGCTCGAATATTAGAAGGCTTCTAATTGAACATCACTACTGCAGTACTTTAACCTTCGACCCAACATCATACAGTTGTGTACTAGATAAGTTTAACATTATTCTAGTAACTGTCTGCGAAGAAATGGCAGCAAAAATGGGAATCGGTCACCTCAGTTCTTAAGACGTGGCCTGGAATCTATGAAAGCCTAAATCTTCACATACCAACGACAGTATGTGCTGTATGACTACGTTTACCTCTACGTTAATGGTCTATTTACTGTCGTTCTTATCCTGAACACATAATATTCTCTTCTCTGAAAGCAGGTAAGCAAATAGGGACTTATCATGGTCTTCATAATAATATTGTAGAGTCAGTGATTGTGTGTGTGTGTGTGTATATACAATACACCAAAGAGGCACAGACAATTGTGACATTTTGTAATTTACAATGGTGCAAATGGAATATGGTGGCTGTAGCAAATATAAAAAGGGGCAGGTAAGGAATCTATTTCAGATCTAGGAAACTGGTAAGGAATTTACTAGATCATAAACAATAATCACAATAGTGCTTACAAATCAAGGAGGAGATTGAAGGAAATGCACTAGTCACAGCTATAACTTCATTTACCCCTCCCCTCGACGCCTAACGGCCTAACGGTGGAAGACAACAACAACAACAAACAACAACAACAACAACAACAACAACAAACAAACAGCTCTACACAGGCCATTTGCTATCAGAACCGACTAAATATCTCGCAGGCGATTTCTGTGGCACTTGCTATGATTATGGAAGAATGGGCGCTCTAACTGTCTTCTCGAAACTAGCAGCATACTTATGCTAACTTCTCTATCCCACGCAATTTTATCATTGAAATATTGTAATAGTGTAATATAAATACCCTGTTTTAGTCTTGGATGTTTTTCTTTTTAAATTTTTACTTCATATAATGCCACATTACTTACATTTTCTTCTTTTGTTTTCAGTTACAGGACAATCCTGTGATATTAGTTTTTCCATAGGTGCCTCTTTGGCTTTCTACATACTATACTATACTATACTATACTATACTATACTATACTATACTATACTATACTATACTATACTATACTATACTATACTATACTGTACTGTACTGTACTGTACTGTACTGTACTGTACTGTACTGCACTGTGTTATGTTATGTTGTGTTATGTTATGTTATGTTATGTTATGTTATGCTATGCCATGCCATGTCATGCCATGTCATATCATGTCATGTTATATTATATTATATTATATTATATTATATTATATTATATTATATTATATTATATTATATTATATTACATTATATATAAATTGCGATCTCCGTCTGTCTGTCTGTCTGTCTGTCTGTCTGTCTGTCTGTCTGTCTGTCTGTCTGTCTGTCTGTCTGTCTGTCTGTCTGTCTGTCTGTCTGTATGTCCGTATGTCCTTTGTGCGCTCGCGAACGGCCCATCCGATTGAGATGAAATTTTCTACACGTCTTCCTTTCATTCCAGTGCAGCCCACTGTCATATTTTTTTAGTGTGAAATCGGCTGCTTACCCAATATTATTTCATTTTTCACTTTTCATTATAATTTAATATATCTCAGGGGACTTAACTCTGTAAAAGTTATTTCAAGGGGCATAACTTTTCTGTATAACTTATAGTCATATTGTGGCATCGTTTTCAAAGATTTATAAACTCTTTGTCCATAGTTATGTACCGGCATATGAGTTATAATAAATAATGATACAATCTGTAAGGCATTTTCAAAGTTTTCATAAAAATAATGCACAATGCATAACATTGTAACTCATCTTTTTATGCTTAAGAAGTTACTGTAGTCATGCAGGTGATTAGAAAGAGTTTTCATTAAAAATAATGGATGGTGTGTGGAAGGACATTCTTTTAAGTTACTTTTTTTGTTGTATGAATTTAATGAGACGCTACCCTCCAGGAGCTGGGCAAAGCCACGCCGGGTCAGATAGATAGACAGACCCACCTTTTCGCTGCAGTTGTCTACAGGCATATGCGTTAAAATCCTCCTCCTCCTCTCCCCTCCTCCTCCTACCCTCTTCCTCTTCCTCCCTCCTCCCTCTCCTCCTCCTCCCTCTTTCTCCTCCTCCTCCTTCCTCCCTCTTCCTCCTACCTCCTCGCCCTCCTCCCTCCTCCTAATCACTCCCCTTCCTTCCTCCTCCCTTCTCCTCCTCTCTCCTCCCAATCCCTCCTCCTCCCTCCTTCTAATTCTACGTCCTCCCCCTTATCCTCCTCCCCCTTCTCCTCCTCCCCTCCTACCTCCTCCCCCTCCTCCTCCCTCTCCTCCTCCCTTCTCCTCCTCCCTCCTCATCCTCTCTCCTCTTCCCTCCTCCTACCTCTACCTCCTCCCTCCTCCTCCCTCCACATCCCTCCTCCTCCTCCCTCTTCCTCTTCCTCCTCCTCCTCCCTCCTCCTCCTTCTCCCTCTTCCTCCTCCCTCCTCCTAATCACTCCTCTTCCTTCCTCCTCCATTCTCCTCCTCTCTCCTCCTACTCCCTCCTCCTCCCTCCTCCTCCTCCTACGTCCTCCCCCTCATCCTCCTCCTCCTCTCTCCACCTCCCTCCTCCTCCTCATCCATCTTCCTCCTCCTCCCTCCTCATCCTTCCCCTCCTTCTCCTCCCTCATCCTTCTCCCTCTTCCTCCTCCCTCCTCCTCCCTCCGCCTCCTCCCTCCACCTCCTCCTTCCGCCTCCTCCCTCCGCCTCCTCCTCTCTCCTCCTCCTCCCTCCTCCTCCATCTCCCTCCTCCTCCCCCTGCGTTCTTCTCCTCCCTCCTTCTCCTTCCTCCTCCCTCCTCCTCCCCCTCCCTCTTCCTCCTCCTCCTCCTCGCTCCTCCTGCCTCCTCCTTCCTCCTCCCTCCTCCTCCCTTCTCCTACCTCCTCTCTCCTCCTCCTAATCACTCCTCCTCCCTCCTATTCCTCCCTACTCCTCCTCCTCCTTCCTCCTCCCTCCTCCTCCTCTCTCCGCCTATCTCTTCCTCCCTCCTAACTCCTCCCTCCTCCACCTCCCTCTTCCTCCTCCCAGCTCCTACTCCTCCTTTTCCTTCTTCTGCTGATGCTGCTGCCGCTGCTCCATTTACCCAAGTTAATTGTTGGGGAAGATGTAAAGACCTTTCAAGTGCTCTTTCTAATGCTTTTTGTAAGTTGGTCTTCGTTTATCTAAGGTTGTTCTAACTGCAACCAATAAATGATTAGACAGACAGGCAGACAGACAGACAGACAGAGAGGAGGGACGGACAGACAGACAGACAGACAGACAGACAGACAGACAGAGTCGGGAACGGGAACTTATATGACTACTTATATGAATTAAATGAGATGCTCGCCATCAGGGGCTGGGCGAAGCCGGGCCGGATCAGACAGACAGACAGACAGACATATAGACAGACAGACAGACAGATAGATAGTCGGGAACGGGAACGGGAGCTTATATGACTACTTATATGAATTAAATGAGATGCTCCACACCAGGAGTTGGGCGATGCCGGGCCGGGTCAGACAGACAGACAGACAGACAGACAGACAGACAGACAGACAGACAGACAGACAGACAGACAGACAGACAGACAGACAGACAGACAGACAGACAGACAGACAGACAGACAGTCGGTAACGGGAACGAGAACTTATATGACTACTTATATGAATTAAATGAGATGCTCCCCACCAGGGTCTGGGCGAAGCCGGGCCGGGTCAGCTAGTATATTATATTATATTATATTATATTATATTATATTATATTATATTATATTATATTATATTATATTATATTATATTATATTATAATACGTCACGTCACGTCATGTTGTGTCATGTTATGTTGTACTATTTGCTGTCCACACATTCAAGCATTGTAGTACTAAGAGAGACAGAGAGTAGATAGTAGATGGTTCGGTCATGTAACAAGATTACCTACCTCAAGACACCATACACTTTATAACTTAAACAGCATTGAAATTTAGACACAACGAAGATAACATTGCAAACCCCACAAACGACAAAGTGACATAATAACTGATGTGATGAGCAACTTCTTTTAATCAGAGCAAACAAGAAGCCTTGCTCGGGAAGTTCTTTCTAGCTTTAATCATCACCCGCTATGGACAACAATCCCTTTCAAATTAGTATCCAAATTGAGGCTTATCCGGCCACGTGATTATTAATGTGAGGCTGGGATGGACGCTAATTATAACTTCTCTTCTGAGGTTGAACGGGGTTGGGCTAATGGGGAAAAAAACAAAAACAGTTACACATTACTAGATTGATGCTGAAAAGCATGACAGGAACCACACGGGAGAGGTTACTAATAAATACAATCTTACTACGTAATTCATTGTTTAATGTCTACGGATATATTTGTTTTCTCCGTAGACGACTTCTAAACTCTAAATGTATCACACAATCGCCTCACTAGTAAATCAATGTTGAGACAACCATGGCAGTAGGTACATGGCATATGATCTTCCTAGGGGACCACTGTTAGCCTACTTAGCGCAGTCGCTAGGACGCTAGTCTGCCGACCGGGCGTCTGGTCATGTGGGGACAACTAAATATTACAGCTGTTCTTGTTGATTTGATTACTTCATACTTATATTGATCTGCTCATTACAGAATCCTCCATAGAACTTTAATTTTACATCAAGTGCATGCTGAACAATTTATGTGATGTTTAATGTTAATCTGCGGCCTCCATGGCTAAGGGTTTGCGGACGCGATTCGTAAGCCCGTTTACCCGCGTTCGAAACACAGCGGCGACAGATTTGGCAGTAGACCGCGTTGCGCTGGGTTTTAACGTGTTGGTAAGGGAACCGGTCGTTCGGAGAGCAATGGCAAACTACTGAATGTAAACTTGCCAAGACATCAACAACAGCAGTAAAATTTTGGTGTTGACAGCGATGTCCTGTAAATAGGATATGCAAAGGGAAAAAAATGTTAATCTGCTTATTACTGAATCCTTCACAAAACTTTAATATGACATCAGATGCTTCCTGTGCAGTTTGTGTGATATTTATGCTAATCTTTTAATGATTAAATCCTCCACAGAACTTTAATTTCACGTCGGAATATTGCTGCCCCGGTTGGGGAGGACATAGTTCTAGCAGTTCTATCAGTGTAGGGACTGTGATTGTTATCATGTAAGTTTGGTATGGTTTTTGGGTAAGGAAAACTTTCATTGCATTCTGACATCACCATACGTTTCTTGTAATCAACAGTTTGTGATGTCTGTCTAGCAGGTGGGGCTGGTTGTCATTAAGTTATCCATATTATCTTTCCGTCCAACAATTTTATGTGTGGTTATGTTTGCGTACTAATAAGGTTATGATGTAAGTTATTTATATATTTCCTGCCTCCTGCATCTGTTATGTTTTACTGGGTAGTGGTACTTCTTATTGTTAGCGTTCAAGTAAATGGTCCGACTATATGTGCAATTCTTGTGGTTTTATTTTCTCTCGCTTTGTAACTCAAGCGTAGACCATAGGGCCTACACATGATACTACTTCTTGTGCACTGGAATGAATTTTGTTTGTAGATTAGCTTTCCATATTACCTGTTTCTCGCTTTCGGACGAACCCACTTCGACTTCTGAGTAGCTTGTAATTGACGTTACATAGTCAAGGACTAAAAGTCAGC
Organism: Cepaea nemoralis; assembly: GCA_014155875.1. Classification (NCBI taxonomy): domain Eukaryota; kingdom Metazoa; phylum Mollusca; class Gastropoda; order Stylommatophora; family Helicidae; genus Cepaea; species Cepaea nemoralis. Next base: position 13,790 of record JACEFZ010022314.1, on the reverse strand, counting down.
ATTTTAGTCCAACAGACTGGTGTAGGCGTTGAGCATGCTACCTCGGCATCAGCACACCGGATGTTTATGAACGAGTGAATTCGATTGATGGGGACGAATTCAATTGTGTTCTCCAGGTTAGTAAAGGAGCCACGTACCGTTTCATCTCAGGACTTACCTGAAACAGGTGACAGAGCACATTTCCCTAAGGAGGCCGATTCTGAAGTTTGTGGTCAGATGTTTTTAAATTCCAGCTCCGTAAGCATTCGTCTGTGTGGGAGAATTGAAGGTAATATACTCGTAGATGCTTGCTTGCTTGCTTGCTTGTGTTCGTTGGCTTGAGCTCCAACGCGAAGTCCTGTATGCCGGGTGAAGGCATCCTGTTGTCCAACATCAGTGTGATGTCATACAAAGCAGTTCGCAGTGGCCAGCCAGTAGACGAACATTGTTGCCTACTGTCACAAGGTATGATTGACATAGAGGAGTGGCTATGGATGTCAGTGTAAATGTTGTGTTGAACGACTGATCAACTACGATACATCAATACCAAACACCAGGCTGCGCACATAATACTTTAATTTGAACAACTGGATACAACATTATTCCTCAGGAAAGTTTCATCATTACGTATAGACATATTGCATCTGCAGGTATCGTATACGTTCGTAGCCCCAAACACTATCGCTGCTGACGACCGGGCCCAGTCTCCAATACTTTTTGGCACCTTGCCGTCTTGACAGACGATAGTTTGTGCTTTAAAAAGGCATAATAACTTTTACCTATGGCGGTAACGAATGTGACTGATAAGGCCAATTCGCGCTGTAAATGTCCGTTCACAGTGGGTGCATGTGAACACGTGGTCATTTCCACCATCATGCACCATCTTACGTCTCACACGCTCGGTGTGTGACTTATCTGCAATAATTTTCTCCTTTGTCTTTTTTCCATTTCTGATCTTTGCCCTCCATGCAACACGTTCAGCGGCGACTTGCTCCCACTGTGCATTATCAATGCCTGTATCAATCATGTCCCGCTTACACACATCTTTGTATCGTAGTAGAGGCCGACCCTGAGATCTCTTACCCATCTGTAATTCACCAAAGATGGTGTCCTTTGGTCTTCTACCATCATCCATCCTCCTAAGATGTCCTATCCATCTAAGTCTACGAAGACTGAGCATGGAATAAACCTTCGCACAACCTAATCTTTCCAATACTTCAGTATTTGTGATTTTGTCTTGCCACTTAATACCAAGAATTCTTCGTAGACACCGCATATGAAAGCTGTTTAAACGTTTCTCTTGGTGTGAGTAAGTTGTCCAGGTTTCACTGCCATAAAGAAGAGTACTAAGGACACAGGCTTGATAGACAAGGACTTTTGTTTTGGCAGTAAGCTTCCTGTTCTCCCAGACTCTTTTCTTAACCTGTTCATTGTTGTTGCTGCCTTACCAATCCGGATGTTGATTTCCTGATCTAGGGATAATTTGCTATTTACCACTGATCCTAGATATGTAAAATGGTCTACCATCTCTAGTTCGGCGTCGTCAATAAGATTGATGGTACCCCATGTGCACCTTGTGACATAATCTGTGTCTTCTTTTTGCTAATTGTTAAACCAAATTCAGAACAAGCATTGGAGAATGCAGATAGTAGACATTGCAATTCTTCCTCAGAGTGGGTCGTAACTGCAGCATCATCTGCAAAAAGCAACTCTCTAATCAGTACCCTCCTAATTTTGGTCTTGGCCTTCAATCTCTGAGCATTGTAGAGGCCGCCATCTGAGCGTGAGTGAATGTATATACCACCATCCTGATCACGAAAGGCATATTTCAGTAGAAGTGAAAAGTATATTCCAAAGAGGGTGGGAGCTAGTACACAACCTTGCTTAACTCCACTCTTGATTTCAAACTCTTCAGAAGTTGCACCATCAAACTTGATTATACCCTTCATGCCTGTGTGGAACGATTCCACAATGGACAGAAGAGTTGGTGGGCAGCCAATCTTCTTTAGTGCCTTGAACAGACCCTCACGACTGACCACATCAAATGCCTTTGTGAGGTCGATGAAGGCAATAAACAGTGGTTGATTCTGTTCACGGCATTTTTCTTGCATTTGTCGCAATGAGAATATCATATCAATGGTAGACCGGTTCTGTCGAAAGCCACACTGTGATTCGGGGTAGACTTGATCTCCTAGGACTTGAAGTCTGCGCAGAACAATTCTGGCAAATACTTTTCCAACAATACACAGAAGTGAGATACCCCTATAGTTGTTGCAGTCGCTCCGATCGCTCTTGAGGTATATCATGCCTCCAATACTTAGCCTCAGAATTACTATCACTAATAAACAAGGGCGGAGTTCTCCCGCTAACTCCGCTACCATTCAACTTCCCAGACCTCAGACCTCCACTGTCTGGTCTCCAACTCAATGTCCCCCTCAAACTTTAGACTTGTCTTTTAACCCTTCTTTGCAGATCCTCCCCGGGAATGCCCTTTAACCCCGTGATCATACTTATCAATTGCCCTGAAAATTGCATATCGAATTCTCCTTTGTTGTCTTCCTTGGCTGGCCCCGTTCACTTTCCCACAGGTAATTTTAATCTCGACATTTGCTGCTGATTTATCTCATGCCTACGTGCTTTAAGCAAACCTTAGTCTGGGGTTACCCTAGTTTGTCGCCTCACATCTGCAAAATTGCTTTTCTGACCCAGTTATCCCTAACAGTATAATAACATTACTAGCTAGTCCATTAACCCCCAAATTTGCATAAACCTACACATGTTACTCTTACATTTGTCTTTAGGGTTTGTAGATTGGATCTATTCTGTTGTCAACGACTATAATTTTCTTTCATTGAGAGATATAGTTATTGCTTTCCAATATGACAGTGGGTATATGAATTGTATATTCTACTGCCAGTTTTAGAAAGGTGTGACCTCTGTAATTACCAGTAATTCCATCAAGTTTCACTCTTGGTGCACACACTCACACAAATACACACACATACACACACCCATACACACACACATACACACACACACAAAACACAATAGCGCGCTCTCTCTCTCTCTCTCTCTCTCTCTCTCTCTCTCTCTCTCTCACACACACACACACACAAACACACACACACACACACACACAGAGAGTCGACAAATCAATTAAAACTTGTAACATAAATGATTTCTTCACAGTGGTGTGCCTTTTCGCAAACTAAATTGTATGATCTGAATTTTTCCTGATAGATTAAGTTAGGCATCGTTTTTCATATACCAATCTACGATTTCTAAAACATGTCAGTTAACTTACCAAGTTAAACTGTACGCCGCTATTTCTCTCGCTTCAGATTTTTTGCCGTGCTTGTTGCGTACATTATCTTCGGGACAATATTCCAGGTAGCTGTAAGGAAAGCCCAAGGGAGAGAAAGGATACCCAATGTGTCTCTATGGTCGGCAATACCTGGCCTCGTCAAGGTAACGTATTATTTTACTAAAATTAGCATTTTAATAGAGTAACTTAACATAACTGACTCCTCGTTCATCCTGAGAAGGACAATGACTGTAGTTTCTTCTTCTTCTTCTTCTTCTTCTTCTTCTTCTTCTTCTTCTTCTTCTTCTTCTTCTTCTTCTTCTTCTTCTTCTTCTTCTTCTTCTTCTTCTTCTGTTTCTGCTTCTGCGCCTCCTCCTTTTCCTCCTCCTTCTAATCTCTCTTCTGCTCCTTCTACTCCTCCGACTCTTTCTTATCACTTAGAAAATCCCTAATTCTATAAAAGCCTTTGTTCATGTTATATGCATACTTTAATGTTTCTTTATGTTTTCTTCATATTTGTCTGTATTACCACATAAATATTTGTAGGTTTCCACCTCTTGAAATGACGTTTCGCCAAGGTCAAATTTTATTTGTTTGGTTTATTGTCATTATTTTTGTCTTTCCTCTATGCTTTTTCGGAGTTATTTGTTGTGACCTCCCATCAAGTGTGTTTCTCGCATCTGAATGTAAGTGTTGGGGCGGGAGAGAATTACCGACAGTGAAGGCCAGATCATCAAGCTTCTGTGTCTTCTGCTGGTAGTCAGTGTACTGTTGGGTTCATGCCTTTCTGGCTGTTTTCCGCTTTGTTCCGATCCCTTCATTGACTGCTCTCCTCTTACTGCTTCGAATTCCAAGTGTTCATTGAACCGCTGTTCTCACCGCTGAGCGACTGCGTAATATAACACGACGTCTGTCAGAATTCACAATCCACAGTGAACAAGAGTAATCCTGATTTATACCTGAAGCCTCTGACCACACATTTAAAACCATTCTAGTCGCTCATTATTATGTCGTTTGTTTTCTTAATGATGTGCCTGAGTGTAGTCACAGCAGTGTTGTGCCCGTTGTTTGTTATTTGTTGTGTTTTCGTGTTGGTTTTGTTGTTGTCGTTTTTATTTTCTGTCGCCGAAACGTCTTCAGTCTTTTTTTTTTCCTTTTTTAAATTTTGTGAAAGTTGTCCTCCAGTTCGTATTTTGAAATTGTATGCGACAATATTAGTGTTTTTTATCCATCAAACAAACTGTCTGTCTGTCTGTCTGTCTGTCCGTCCGTCCGTCCGTCCATCCATCCATACATACATCTCTTTGTCTGTATGTCTATCTTTTCGTCCGTTCGTTCATAAAGTTCGTTCCTCGTTCCGTCTGTCAATCTATATCTATTTGCCCATATCTGTCTTGTCTTCTATTTGTCTGTTTATCTATTTCTATCTGTTTGTTTATCTGTATGTTTGTCCATCCATTAATCTGTCTGTCTCTCTGTTAATCTGGTTTTTTTTAAGTCTGTTTCTTTATCTGTCTGTCTCTTTGTCTTTCTGTGTCTCCAAACTGGGAATTTTAAAAATAAATAAATAAATAAAAAGAATATGAGGAGGAGGAAAAGGTAGAAAAGAAGAAGAAGATGAGATTGATGATGGTAATTACCATAATCATTATGATCATGATCATGAAGTGAAAAAAGAAGAAGAAGAAGAAGAAGAAGAAGAAGAAGAAGAAGAAGAAGAAGAAGAAGAAGAAGAAGAAGAAGAAGAAGAAGAAGAAGAAGAAGAAGAAGAAGAAGAAGAAGAAGAAGAAGAGGAGGAGGAGGAGCAGCAGAAGAAGAAGAAGAAGAAGAAGAAGAAGAAGAAGAAGAAGAAGAAGAAGAAGAAGAAGAAGAAGAAGAAGAAGAAGAAGAAGAAGAAGAAGAAGAAGAAGAAGAAGAAGAAGAAGAAGAAGAAGAAGAAGAAGAAGAAGAAGAAGAAGAAGAAGAAGAAGAAGAAGGAGGAGAACAAGTAGAAGAAGAAGAAGAAGAAGAAGAAGAAGAAGAAGAAGAAGAAGAAGAAGAAGAAGAAGGAGGAGGAGGAGGAGGAGGAGGAGGAGGAGGGGAGGGGGAGGAGAAGAACTGATGTCCTTCTACCAAAGCAGTAATAAATGTAATAATTTCTATCCATTTATAAGTAGGGGATTGAAAACTATATACTATTCGATTCTATTTACTATCATTGTGTTCTTGTTTTTAACTTTCAGGATGGCTTCATATTTACGTTTACTTGTGGTCGTCGCAGTTCATATGCGAAAATCTAAATAAAAATATAATGCATAATATGATCAGGAATTTAATGGTAGATCGATACAAAGAAGCTGAGTTAAAGGCACACGGTAGATAGAAGACATAATACGCTCATTTTACATGTTCACTGTTTCGGTAAATGAATGCGAATCTTTTCAAATAGGATGAGTAGAGATCCTCTATGAGTAATGGACAGAGTGCAATGAAATTACGTGGAAGCTGGGTGTAATAAATACCCGGATTTTTAAGAATGATAAGAATATCACTCGTAGAGCCGAAAATAGTCGTAAACGACAAGGTCATTGATAGCTGCAGGGTTTACTAGATTGCTCGTCAAAATCACAAGACACAAGTATTTACCTTTCTGGGACATAACAGTAAAAGATGAAATGAAAACATTAAACTGTTGTAGGAAAGTATATAGCAACAGAAGCAAAGGACTACATAAAAAGTTGTGTAAGGAAAACTAAACTTAGGACAACTCGATCCCTGAAATGACAGACAGCGGTAGCGAGTCGAGGACGCCGGTATCTGCTCCATACAAAACATTAGACCAGCAGACAAGACCCTGCAGAGAAACAGGGATATGTGGTAACGTCTTTGTGAGGTATACGTTGTATGTATAGCCAGTTTTTGTTCTTTGTCTGCAGCATCTCCTGTGGCTCATGTGTTATGTTATATATTGCCATATCCTGTTTCTATTACTATATTCCATGTTGACAGTAAACATGATTGGTTTGCTTTGAACTCGAGTGTAGTTCATACACGTGCTACTACTACTATTATTTATTGCTACTGCTAGTGAGTGCAGTGTAGGCCTACTGATGTTGTGTGAGTGTTAATATCCTATTTACAGGACATTGCAGTCAACACCAGCATTTTTCAGCTGCTGTTGATGTCTTGGCAAGTTTTAAGTTCAGTAGTTTGCCATTGCTTTCTGAAAGACTGGCTCACATCCCTTCCGTAAGAAACCAACGCGATGCGATCCGCTTGCCAAATCTCGCGCAACTGTGTCTCGTGCGTGAATATACGGGATTACGAACAGCGTCCTTAACACCTTCGCCAGGTAGACCGGCCTGTGAGCTTTACCCATTATCAGCGTTCCCCCCCCCCCCCAATCAGGCGGTACTGGTAATTTACGTCCCCAAGTCTAGGACCGCAGGTCAACATTTCAGTTGAAATGTCGAAATGGCGTGTAGAACGAACCATATATGTTCATATTGTTATGAGCATAGCCTACGATGGGTGACGTTGTAATATTCTGTTGTGATAATTTGGTGTGTCCAGCGTGTGCCGCGTGGTTACACACCCGCTTCACACGCCAGTGATCCGGGGCTTGTTTCCGGATCCGGTCAGGGATATGCACTACTGACGAGCTCAAACGAGAGCGAAACTCGAGTATAGTGCTTCCATATTGACGTGGATAGGCCTTACGTTGGCTGGGAAGATCCCATTTTTGGTGCACCTCACACAGCCATCCGAGACAACGAACGCTAGACGCGGAACTGATCTAGCGAACCAGACCTAGCGAGGCAGGCGTTTCAAGAATGTAACCGCATCGTGCAGCCAGGGTCGTGGTTTGAGCGGACAAAAGAGCAAAATTTGTACGACCGTTCGACAAAGTCTCGATAAGCGCCCACTCTCTCTCGATGAGTAGTGGGCCTGCAGTCAGTGAGCTGGTATAGCTTTTTTTTCGGTCAGTCCTTCCGGCGTAGCTTGAAAGCTCGTCGGTAGGCGTCCAGTGATTTTGCATGTATCACCTTGTACCGGGAGGGCGCGCTTTAGCGATGCTACTCTTGGCTTGCGTGTGCGTGAATAGTCCGTCTGTCCGATAGATATCTGGTTGATCCTGCCAGTAGTCATATGCTTGTCTCAAGGTACAAGGTGTGCGTGAACGTCTGGCCTGTCAGTCGCCATGTGCACTTGTGCGCTGATGAGGCTCAACCGTAAATCGGGAGATCTGCTCGCATCCTAGACGAGAGTATCTTCTGTGTGCAGCTTCTCGCCTCATGTATGTGTGGTCCGTTCTGGCGGTCAGTCCGTCTTCGGCGAAGGAAATCTTGTTGATCCTATAAGTAATCATACGCTCATTGCTTGTCGCTACGCTTGTCTTAAAACTGAAAATTAAAGGAATTGGCGGAAGGGTCGTTTGCACGAAACTCCCGAGAGCCAATATATACAGGGATAACTGGCCCGTGGCAGCCTAACGTCCACTGCATCTGTGTCCGTCTTCCAGTCGTCTTGCCATGCTCGCCACTGGAGCCAGACGGACACAGACGAGGGAGCGGGGGCGAAGGTGTTGCGCGACCACTTCCTCGCTATACAAAACCAAAGCGCAAGTCATTCGTTCCTCATCAAATAATGCAGTGTAATGAATGGTCATCGTCAATGAATGGTCAACGTCATTCATGATGGACGAACATTGGATAGGCCTTAGGTTCATACCAGAATACGATCAGCGTTGCCAGTAGCGGGTTGTGCTCAATATTTAAATTTCAAATCCCGAAACAACCAAATAATCATATTGTTATAACCTCAATTGAATCTTTTGTTTCGTTCCGCTCTGATTATTAATTTTAAATAGTCCTTTTATTCCCACTTATATTTTATTGTGTCATTGATTGATTGATTTAGGAACCGACATCACATTTTATTATGTCAGTGTAATTTTGGACATAAAAAAATAGGGGTGTGTGTGACATGTTTCAGAGACAATACTCAATAAAATCCTAATATGTTTAAAGAGTTATGTTAAAGTGCTGCACCAACAATTGTGGTTCGACAGCTTAAATGCGTCACTAACAATATTGTAACAGAATAGTAGCAGTCAATTACTGGCACGTTGAATGTATTTTGCATTAGTTTCAATAAAAATGGCAGCCATACTTTGTATGAAACCTAGCCACCTATTTAGTAGACAGACAGATGGACAGATAAACTGATAAATTTATAAAGTGACAGACAGACAGACAGACAGACAGAGAAAGAATGAATGTGTGTGTGAGAGAGAGAGAGAGAGAGAGAGAGAGAGAGAGAGAGAGAGAGAGAGAGAGATGAGAGAGAGAGAGAGAGAGAGAGAGAGATTCTGAAGCAAGCGTAAGACAAAAAATCACGCACCCTAAAGTCTCTAATAACACATTGCCATACGCGGCACGACCCACCACGAAAAGTATAATGGGAAATGGGAATTCCCACACTCGGACACAAAGTGGACGTAAACAAAGGAATCCAAGAGAACGTGGACAACGTAATGGACAGCAACAGGAGACGCTGTGATTGTGCTGTTCGAACAAGGAGTCAAAGGATCTGTGTGAGGTGACCTCTGGTACGCGAATAATGATGAGCGTGAGACAGCTATGAGTCAGGAGAGGATCTGTTGATGATAATACTGCAGTGAAGAAACCGGGCGGAAAAACCTAGAGTGGAATTACAGCTTAAATGGAATCAGTGGATCAGGGCAGTCAGGCAGAGCGCAGTAGACTGGCCACTCATTCGGTGGATTTAGTAAAGTAGGGTGCCGACCCTGTCTATAGGGTCAACCTACATGTCTGCGTGAGTTAAATGTTCACATGTCTGCCACGGAATAACTTCTGGTAGCGCTTGATATCTTGACTTTTGCCGTGGATTATCATTGTATTCCAAGGTAAGGACGCAAGTTTAATTCCTCGTCCTTCGTTGCTGTTTTGCATTATTACGAGTTGAGTTATCCTCGACAGTGTTGCCGGCGGTGTAGGCACTTCGAGCATATGGGGGTCGTCACTGGACTCGCTGCATTAAAAAAATGTCAACACGAAATTCTCTGCCAGATTCAGTCAGCTGAGCGTAAAAACATTTGCACGCCGACATCTGAGTTGCACCGCACTACTCACGACACAATCACACACCAAGTCGACGTCACGAAATGTGAGAGTATGAAGAAACAGGCAGCTAGTAAACTGAAGATCATACAGTTTGCACTATTTTAAACACACGCACAGTGCTAGCAAAGAGTTCTGAACAACGAACATTAAAAGAGATTATAAGCTATTTAAGAACATTATACTTTAGAACGAATGGTGTGACACTTATAGACGTTGATGTTTCCCTGGAAAAGAAGACGATAAACAATAGACACAAGCCATACATATAAACGTGTTCGACACCGTGGCGAATAGAGACTGTACTTATAACCATCATAGTAGGCATGAGAGCCTGAGAACAAACACTGAGGAGCGCTGTCACTAAGCTCTTAACACGATTGACATTTACACAGTAACTGATGATCGTTGGAAACTGCTCAGAAGTTCGTTAATGTTTAGATTCTCGCAACGTCGTGCATTGCTGAAGTGACTACATTACTAACGATTTGTGGTTGAATTGTTAACATACCCCACATATCGCGGACTCCGAAACCAGAAAGACATTATATACGAATCTATCTATCAGATTTGGGGACAGGAGCAGAGCAAGTTACGCTGCAGTCAGAGAGATATATCGTATACTGAACATGACAACGTTGAGGAGCGTGGTCACCGGAAATTTCGGAGGTACACCCTTTTATATCTGTGGAAACGAACATACTACTTGTAATGAACGACACTACTCCCAAACCTTGTCCCTCCACATAACCCTTCAGGACATTTTCCTCACTGACACTGCCCCACCATCTCCCGCACATCACCATCACTATTTCAACCTTATATTATGATGCGTTATCGATACTAGACTCACATTGTGCGTCCGCCATACCAAGTGAGCTCAAGTATTTACTAACGACATTTAATTTCAGTCGTCACGGACACCTCCCTGGCATAGGATCACCGGACAAAACGAAGTTTTCTGTTTCTGCACATATATCGCATCTAGCGCGCAACACAACATATGGGGCACATACGGACGACCTAAACACACGTCATCATCAGAGGATAAAGAAGGACGGATACAGACAGCACACACAGCTATGCTGTGGGTATCGTACAATCATCTACCCAATTGTACACCTCAACGTCGACGGGTGCACATAACGACTAGGTGTTTGTCAGTCAGGGCACAGACCGCGTGTCGTAGCGCTGTGTAGGTGCATTACAGTGTAGGAGTGCATACACCATCGTGTCAATTTACTGATATTGTGTTTGAGAGGGAGAGACCTCCCATAATTGGTCGACAGTTGAAGTCGACTGCAGAAACGCATATATTCGAGCATTTGGACAGTCGAGAAGCATGATGTAATGGAGACAGTTGGATCATTGTAGCAGACACCGCCAACGCGCAATTTCTTAAGGCAATTACTGTGTATATGTGCACTTGGTGCGACATGATCATGTTAAAAGGTGTCGTATTTTACTTATGTGTTAAAACTTATTATAAATTAACTAACGCGGTTTGTTTGCATGATAAGTCAGCGTATGTTATGTGATCTAAGTCTGAAAGTATTGTTGTCGTGTTGAGAACATTGATTGTGTATTTTCGTTCCTGCGTTAATAATCGCCTACCTGTTACTATTAGATTATCTAGTGTCCATATGTATATATTTTTATATTCCACCTTATTCTATGGTTTACATATATTTCATTCATTATAAGGTATCGTACTTGTGAGTACCTATATCAAGTGTTTATATCGCGTTTGTTGTTCACTTAAATTTTCAAAATTATTTTTGTCTTTTATGAATAAAATATGTCCTTTTCGTCTTACGGAGGTCAATCGTCTAAATTATTTGTCATATTATGTTGGTCCGCTGTACTTATATATTTTATCATCCCTTTATTTGACCATATTTTCCCCTAATTATTTTTGGTGGATTTACAGTATGTCAACGGTTCGTATTAATTATCGTCGTATTTTGAGGTATATCTTAGGTGGGGTCGTCACGTGGACAGTATTTCGTGTTAATTAAGTTGATATTTCTGGTCGACGTTGATACCCAAGGACTTATTATTTAAGTATTTAAGGTCATAAACTACTCTTGTTCCGCGAAGAACCTTATTGCAAATCTGTCGAGGGGGTTCTTTTCTTGTCTTCTCTTACTTCTCTTGCACTTCGCTATTTATTTCAGCTAGATAGCTCAATTTTAAACAGTAGGAACAAATGTCTACACTACAACAAGAAATCATGGAATTGTGTAGAAGAATGTATTGGCTGGAGCAGAACTCAGGAATTGGGTCATACAGAATATATACAGGAATATAGAGGCTCAAGCTTGCAACGTGGAGACGGGATTGAACTACAAAAGAAATGGGTTCTTGAAAACGACATGAAAAAGAGGTGCGCCTTGCAAATGTGCGAACGAATAGAGTCTATAGAAAAGATTAACTTTGCAACGTGAAGATATCTGCAATTTAGGAGAGAGATGGAAGAAAGACAGATAACAGCAGAGGAGCAGATTAAAGGCAAGACAATTAGCCGTAAAAACAGAAATCGAGCAAAAACGACTCGCATTCAAGGAGAATCTTGCAATGAAACAGATTGTAAGGAGCGAATGAGGAAAACAGAGACAAATGTATAAAATAAAATAAAGTTTAAAATCACCAACACAGGTACAAAGTATCTGCTACAATAGTGAAGAACCGAACGCTAGAGATTTCTTTAGGAAAATAAATATCGAACACAGTTTAAACCGAAACACTTACAAGGTCACAAATGCCCAAATTGAAGACACAACAAGCAGAAGAAGAAGAAATTAAAGAGAAAACTACGCAAACAAACAACAAGGGTACAGTCAACTGTTAACATACGGTGAGAACCAACCGGTAAATAATTGCGAATTAACAAAGTCACGAACCCAAACATGAAGACTAACTGTTGTTACAAAACAAATCATCAAACATGATTACAATGTTCTCAATGACATTTTTGTTAAAAAAAAAAAATTCTAAATCCCAACAAACAAATGACAGTTACACGAAACTCCGTACAAACATTACGTCGTTACAGCGTAATGCATTAACAGAAGATACCACAAGACTGAAAACAATAACATTTTTCAATCAATACAATGTACAAATATTGGCATGAGTGCAGAAGAGAAGAGATTTTTAAACAGGTTTTGAAAGCAAATAAAGAAAGAAAAAAATGAATGAAGAAATTAATAAGGAAGAATAAAAACATGATGGGATGAAAAGGTTAGTGGTACATACAGCTAACAAAACACATTAGAGTCTTAGGTCTTATTACTTAGTTCTGCAAGTTATCACTTGTCAAAATTGTTAACACTATCTAATAATTCTACTATAAATTCTATAATTCAACTTAGAAATAATTCGCTTCTTTATAATATTTCTTTGATAATTATGTCTATAATAGAAGAACATTCCTAAATTTAATGAATATTATTTTACTTCATATTTATTCTTGGTTGATATTATATTCCTATTTAATTTTTTTTTTTAGAGATGTCTTGGTATCTTTAATAGGTATGATTCTTCACAACTATATCTCTATGGTCTGCAAGCTTTTAATAATCAGTCAATCAGAGACATTCTCAGTCGATTATAATTAATAGAGGAACCGATCTATGTTGTAAGTTCTTTTAAATATATTTTAATGTTCTGTTCTTTTTATGAGTGTTAGAGATTTACTAAACATGCAATTCACAAAACGCAAACCTTTGTTGATAAACAATTTTACATTAATTGACAAAATATATAATGTAATGTAAGATGTGGATTTAGTAGATATCGATCCACATTGTCGCAGTTTTCCATCTTGACAGAGTGTATGAAATAAATGAATGAACTACGAACTAACTAACGCATCTGAAGTATATCTACTCAATGGTGTGATCGCTCGGGTTTGTTCAAAAAACTTGGTTTATTCGGACACAGTCAGATCGTCGAGCATACAAGTATTTGTAAGCTGTAGAAGTGAAGCTTCTTGACAGTGAACATTTTATTTTAATTTATAATTTCTGTCGTGGTTAAATAATGAAAAGTGTTAGTTAATTGGTTATTGATTAACTTGAAAGATTATAGTATGGTTTTTGGTTAATTAATCATTGTTCGGAAAAGTATTTGATTATAATTTAAGTCCATTAGAAATTAATCTCTAGTTGAAGATTACTTGTATGCGTGTCCCATTATCCACATTAAAGATTCCATAATAATCGGTCATCGCTCTCAACCTATCCACACAAGTAAAAAATATTTTCTGAGGAGTTCTCGTGGAGCACACATGTCACCCTAAGACCCACAGGATGGAAAAAATTGTACAGACGGAAAAATATATGGGAGTATACAATAGTAATCAACGAATAATCAACAAAGAT
>JACEFZ010022311.1:0-22709 GCA_014155875.1 Cepaea nemoralis | reverse complement strand
CTATATTTGCCATATAGTTTTTTTTTGGTTCAGCCTAGTCAGTTGGAGCTGTACGTTGGATATTCAGGGCTTAATCTATAGTTCAGCCATATAGTTTTTGTCCCTAGTCAGTTTCTGACTATTTGGGGTTGCTCGCCAGTGAAAAATACTTTCATCTAGCCGGGGGGGGGGGCACCTTGTCTTCTGACAGATAGATAGATAGATAGATAGATAGATAGATAGATAGATAGATAGATAGATAGATAGATAGATAGATAGATAGATAGATAGATAGATAGATAGATAGATAGATAGATAGATAGATAGATAGATAGATAGATAGAAAATCTTTATTTTCAAAGGGTTAAGAATTGGGCACGCAGGCCCGTCTGACATTCTGCCCTTCTTCTCTATGTCCTCTCATACATTCTTTCATTCAACATCTCTTATGAAGCAATTCTTTAACAACAAAAGATCAATAAGCATTAAAACGTTTGAAAAATAATCAATAATTATTGACTCGTTGAGGCAATGTTTAAAATGGGCATCATAAATACCAAAGGTGGGTGTAACGTGCCACACATATGGGAATGTCTTTTTTTTTTGGTCTGGCTAGTTGTCGTTTGAGATAATTTAATATTATTATTGTCTTTGTTGCAGGTTTTTTTTTTTTAAAGGGGGAATGTAGTCTGTCCTGAGGTAGTGTTTATTTTTTTAACCGTATGGTGACTCTCAGTCGCAACTCGAGGTGGGTAAACGTCCAGTATAAGTAACTTCTGTCCGCCATGTTAGTAGCCGTGATTTCACTGTCAGACATTAGAGTTCAACAACTGGTTATACTGGGCCGGCACTAAGCATTTCGCGCTATTTGTTCTGAATAGCGCATGAAAAGCTTAGTGCCGGGATCTCAGTTTCTGCAGTGTTTCGTAGTAACGCTTAGCATTCACCGTTGGTGTTAATTTGAAATAAGCGTCCGTTAAATTGTTGTAAAAGTTTCTTTGTTTTAAAAATATATACATTGTATAAATGTAAGTGATATGTAAATGGTATGAAAATTCAATTGGTAATTATTTTTTTTATTAATTTCAGTTTTAGAAGCATCATTTTCCAGAAAAAAATTGTCAAATGAAAAAGTATGTTTTTTTTTTTTTTTGCGGTGCAGTAAATGTGCCATACATATTTAAATATGCATTTTTAGTCTACGTTTACTCCAATTCATATTATTTTTGTTTAGTTTTTAATTGATCTTATATTTATTTATTTCAGCCCATAGTGGTGCAAGCAAGAAACAAATTCGTCAGTATTCGGAGGCATATTTAATATTTGGTTTCATACCCGCTGTCCACGATGAACGGTCACCTTTTTGTCTTTTATGCCAACAATGCTTGACCAACGAATCAATGAAACGAGGTCGTCTTGAGGCACATTTGAAGGCGAAACATAATGCTCATATTAATTCAGATGTGAATTACTTTCAAACTTTAAAGAAAAAATGTGATAAAAGAGTAACATTAAAGTCTCTATTTACTGCTCATAATGCAACTATCAATCGTACTCTTGGGGCTAGTTATCAAATTTCATTACTCATCGCTAAATCTGGGAAAAGTCATAGTATAGGGGAGAATTTAATCAAATCATTAATATAAGCATTTCTTAAAACGGTTCTGGAAAAAGATGACAAAGACGTTAAAGCTATGCCACTAAGTAATAATACTGTTAGCAGAAGAATAGACGAAATGAGTGAGGATATTGAAATACAACTTGCTGAAAAGCTGAAAACAAGACAATTCTCGGTGCAAATGGATGAATCAACTTTGAGAGACAGTGAGGCTGTACTTATAACTTACGTAAGATATATTGATAAAGGTGATTTTGCTGTAAATCATCAGAAAGCACCACTACCTCCAAAGATATATATATATATATATATATATATATATATATATATATATATATATATATATATATATATATATATATATATATATATATAGTTAATAAGCTAACAAATTACTTAGATGTTAATAATATACCAATGAAAAATATAACATCTTGTGCTGCATATGGCGTCCCTAATATGAAGGGGAAGAAAAATGGTTGCAATTGATGAAAGATGAGAATCCAGAAATGCTTCGTGTGCATTGTGTTATTCACAGAGAAAACCTAGTAGCTAAAAACATTTCGCCTGTTCTAAATGAAGTACTAAATTTAGTTATAAATGGTATCAATGCTATTAAAGCTAGTGCCAAATACGAACGTCTCTTCAAGTTATTTTGTGAAGAACAAAATGAAGACCATGTGAGACTTATACTTCACACTGGAGTAAGATGGCTCTCGAAAGGGAACTGCTTGAAAATATTTATGGAACTATTTGATACTCTTAGTGATTTTTTAAGCGACAAACCTGAAATGAAAAATCTGTTAACGGTCGATGATAAGACATTTGTGAGTTATTTAGCCGATACCTTTAAAATACTAAATATAATAAATATACAACTTCAAGGACCAAGAAAAAATTCTTGTCGATGCAAAAGCGAAGAATTTGGTTTTATTACCTTATTGAATTATGTCAGACATATATTTACAACAAAAATTTTGAAAAGTTTCATTGGCTCCAAAATTGTGAATGGACTGATACCACTATATATGTTATTGTCGATCATCTGAAAATTTTATCGGCTGATTTAAAAGAAAAATTTCGAAAAGTTTCATTGGCTCCAAAATTGTGAAGGGACTGATACCACTATATATGTTATTGTAAGCAACACTGTAGCTTACCACGCATGTCGTAAGAGGCGACTAAGGAGGCTTGAGGGTTCCGTCGCCCTGCTACTGAGTGAGTGCGTGGCGCGACACTGTGAGCTGTGAGTTTCGTGTGAAATGCTTTTGAATCTGCCTGAGGTTATTTGGAACGTGACTGCATGTTCGGAGTGATGGCAGGTGGCTATGTCCGAGAGTTGACCAGTGTTTGCCTTATGCAGAAATGTGTGGCTGCTGGGCTTCTGGTTGACTGCCACTGACAGCAATGAACTGTATTTTCGTAGACTGTGTGGGTGAACATCTAGGAAACATTCAGATAGGAAAATGACTGCCGATTCCATCAGAGATGAACAGGGTGTTTCGTGGGGGACTGGTGTGTTGACATTCTGGTGGCGGCATTATGCACAGTGTATCTGTGTGGGCTGTTGTTTGTCGAGACTCCTGTCTTTTCCACTTTTCACATTGGGCAGTGGGGAGCGTTTTGTGTGATATTCACTGGCACAGGAACGGAGCATAATGGGGACGACCCATTGCTGTGAAGCTGGAACTGCGACTAACTAACTAACTAACATATGTTATTGTCGATCATCTGAAAATTTTATCGGCTGATTTAAAAGAAAAATTGTCTGATTTGAAACAAATTGATTTCCCAACTTGGATGATGCAGCCAATGTTAGTGGATTTGTCTGATATTTCAAATATGCAGTATCAAGAAGAACTCGCAGAAATGAAAAATGATGAGTCAATTAAAACTCTATTTAATATACAAGGAGCAGATGGCATGCCTTTGTGAGGAAACCAAAATCAAATATCCAAATGCAACCAAATGTGCAAGAGAACTATTTTTAACGTTTCCATCTTCATATTTAGCTGAATGCGGATTTAGTGCTATAAATGATTTGCTGCTTAAAAAAAAAAAGAAATCGGCTGGATATAACAAAACGGGGAGACTTAAGACTGAAGTTAACTAAATTGTAACATGGCATAAAATCTCTTTGCAGCAAGCATCAAGCGCAAGGATCTCACTAAATTTAAATAATACATAATTACTAATAATTAAAATAATATAGACAAATCTTTCATTAAAATTATTTTGTACTTTAATTTCAGTTCTCCATTATATGTTTTGAAAATTTACTTACTGTGTTTGCTCAATAATTTCCTAGTGATTTCTTCCTAAAACCTATCATTCAAGTTTCTTTAGTGAACATTTCAATTTTTTAATATTAAAAAAATAATGTGTATGTTGGGGGGGGGGGGGGGCATAAGAATTTTAGAAAGGCTTAGGTGAGGCATAGCACACTGACCTAAGGCCTATCCACGTCAATGTGGAAGCACTAGACTCGAGTTTCGCTCTCGTTTGAGCTCGTCTAAAAGAAAAACACTTAGGTAAGCAATGAGTGCCGGCTTCGTGGCTTAGAGGTTATGACTTTTCTCCATAATCTCGTATACTCTCGTAGGTAACGTGATGACCGTGAGAATCAGCAGTGGTTCGAATCGCATCGGTAACTTACGGGGTATGTGAGCCGGCCGCTCAGAAATCAATGGCAAACTACTGAGCGTAATCTTGCCAAGAAATCAACATACAGCTGAAAGATGCTGGTGTTGACAGCGATGTCCTGTAAAGGATATGCAAAAAAAAAAAAAAAGCAATGAGTAGGGGACATAAATATCTAATATTGTTCCAAGGGAAATTATTTAAAATTAAATAAAAAATAAAGCATATAATAGCGATAATATTATTACCTACGATAAACTTCTATACTAATTTTTTTGAAAATAAAAGATCAACTAAGAAAGCAAAATCTATAATGATAAATATAATACTTTTATATTTCTTAAAGAAAATGTTTTCAATCTTTGCATACTTATATTTTATAATGCACATTTTGGTTATATCATTATATTTTAAATTATATTTGTATACTTTTAATGAAGGCAGCTTAATTCTATATTTAACTAAAACCATTTTTTTACTGGCCTCCTAGGGCCACAAAAGAGTACAGGAAATTAACCACACTCACACATAATCCTCTCCTGTCCCCTCTCCTCTCTTTCTCATGACGTGTATAGACAACATATGTACAGAAACTAGCCAAACTGGGACCGCATGACGAGAACATAGAAGAAGAACCATTTGCAAATTACACCATTAGAGGACACCTTTTTTTTAAAGTTTTAGTCGTTGGATCAACATACGGCACACGGGTTTAACCCCATAAGTGCTCCGTTTTCCTCCTAACTCAAACCTGAGTCTAGAGAAACTCAGCTCAATGCACGAACTCCGTAGCAACGGCGAAGATCCTGAAATACTTTGGGTAGATTTTTAACTCGAAATTTTGCCCTGGCAGCGCCGTTAGGCTACTCTTTTTCGATTTCCAACTGCCAAGGGATTTTTTACGTGCGCAACAATACACACGGGTGTCCGATCTCACTACCCAGAGACCAGGGGAAATTACTGGAAGTCCACGTGGATTTTTTAAATAAATCCCGGTCCTCACCGAGGCCTGAACCCGGGACCTCCTGCACTCGAGGCGGACACCATACCTCGAGACCACTCAGCCCCCCCCCTCCTCCGCCCCCCTCATTGGCACCTTGCCGTCTTGACATACGATAGTCTGTGCTTCACAAAGGCATAACAACCCCAACCCAAGGCGGCAGCGAATGTGACTGATAATTCCAATTCGCGCTGTAAATGTCCGTTCACAGTGGGTGCATGTGAACACGTGGTCATTTCCACCATCATGCACCATCTTACGTCTCACACGAGTAGTGGCATATCTTCGTCGCTTGATGAATTTTCTCTAATTCTCCTCTTCTTTTAACTTCTCTATCTCTCTGTCTCTCTACCCTCCTTTTCACTGCTTGTCTGGTATTTTTAAATGGAGCGGTTACCTCCTCCTCCATAGATTCAACATTATTATAACCATCATACGTATTATTTTCTTCCTTCATCAAAGTTTTCGGTATTGTTTCCGTTTGTTCGTAAGTATCATCATAAACTGGTGTTGTTATTACTTGACCTTGTACCGGATCTTTTCCAAAATCTGAGGGTATTGTATATTTAACTCTTCTGACGAGTTGTCCATCTGAGTATAACCCGTCTGAATAATAATTATTATTATTGTTATTGTCTCTCTTATCTTCATTATCTCTTCTTAAATGCTCCACGTGTGCCCGTGCCACATGTCCTGTGATTTGGTTCTTAATACTGTATGATACTGAACCTAACTTTTCTAAAATATAATGACCTGGAATCCAATGAGCATCAAATTTGGAGTTTCTTCTATGTTTCTTATAGTAAACTCTATCACCTACTTTAAATTCCTGTAGTTGTGTATTTTTATTTGCGTACTTTTTCTGTCTTTCTCTGGCTTTAATTATATTGTTTCTTAATCTTACATGCGCTTTGTGCATTTCTTGTATAATAACTTCCTGAAAATCTTCCCCCATATATTTACGTCTTGGTTTTAACAGATTGTCAATTAGGAGTATAGGCTCTCATCCGTGTAATAAGTAAAATTGTGAAAAACCTGTCCCCTCATTTTTGTTTGTGCGTATCGCGCTCAATGCAGGTCCTAAGTAAAGGTCCCAATCTTTTTCATGTTCCGCCACAATTTTTGCTATTATGTTATACAATGTCCGATGTTGTCTCTCATTCTTCGCATTTGAAGAAGGTCTATAATATGAAGTTTTTATGTGGCCTATATTCAAATCCTGTAATAACTTCTCGAACTTCTTGTTCACAAACTCCTTACCATTATCTGTAAGTACGATCTGTGGGCAGCTAAATCTTGGTATGTACTCCTGTAGAAAAATATTAATGATGGTATCTGCGCTCTTATCCGGAATCGCATAGACCTCCGGCCAAAGACTATAGCAATCTACGATATGAAGTAGATATACATTCCCCGATAGTGTTCTAGGGTGAGGACCTGATATATCTAAGCTCACTTTCTGCATTGGAAACTGAGGAATGTCAGTATCTTATAAGGGACATTTGATCGTTTTCTTATTTCTTAACCTACACTTTTCACACGCATCAACATATTTACAAGCAGTTTTAAATAAATTCGGCCAATAATATTTATTCGTGAGGGCTTTTACTAACTTGTCACGACCAAGATGACCATTCTCATCATGATATGCCTTTAGAATCTCAATTTCCAAACGTTTTGGAATGCATTTTCTCAACTGTTCGCTTCTTTCATTCACGTAATATAACTGATCGTCATCCTGCAAGACTAGACAATTTTTCTTACAACTGTTTTCACCGGTTTCGTTCAATTTCTGTTTTATTTCTATAACTTTCGGATCTAATTCTTGTTCTTCCTTCATATTAAATTGCATTAAATGTGGGTCTTCCGCTATAGGTTCAGATTCTTGATCCGACGGTGAACTCCTAAAATCTTCTCTACTTAATGTGGCAGAATCTAATATATTTACTTGCCAGTTTCGGTCATCTATTTCGGGTTCGCCCTCATCCTCAGTGTTCCCATATGTCACTGGATACGGGATTCTGGATAATAAATATGCACAGGTGTTGTCCCTACCGGATATATACTCTATCTTCGCGTTGTATCCCTGTAAATTCAACGCCCATGTCTGTATTTTTCTGTTCTGCACTGGAGCTTCTAGTAAAGATTTTAAGGGCATGTGGTCAGTTCTTATAATGAAATTGAGTTATGTAAATAATAATTAAGTTTCTGAAGAGCATAGTGAATAGCATATTCCTCTTTTTCTATAGTTGGCCATTTCTTCTGAGATTTACTAAGTTTGTGTGATAGAAAATAAATTGGTCTTTCGTTCTTAACTCCTGGAATTCCTGAGTTTTCTCCTTCATATGGTTGAGTGAGGCATGCTCCTATGGCATTATCTGAAGCATCAGTAAATAAAATTAACTGTTTGTTTAAATCTGGATGCACTAATAATGGTACTACTGTTAGACTATTTTTAAAAAACTCAAACGCTTTTTGACACTCATCATTCCACTTAAATCTAGCGTATTTGCCAGTCAGGTTAGTGATGGGTTCTGCTATTTTTGAGAAATTTTGAATAAAACGACGATAATACCCACACGTACCGATAAAAGCACGAACTTCTCTTATGTTGGTCGGAGCATGTAATTCTCTAATAACCTTTACTTTATCCTGATCTGGTTTAATTCCGTCCCTATCAATGATGTACCCCAAATATTTTGTTTCTGTTTTTAGAAATTCACATTTACTGAGTTTCAGTTTAACATCATGTATTCTTAACCTGTCAAATACCAATTTTACATGTTTCAGGTGGTCCTGTACGTCTCCTGCTGTGTAGATCAAAATGTCATCTATATATGCTAATGTTAACTTTTGCATGCCTTCTAATACTTGATTTATTAATAACATATAGTGAGAAGGCGCAGTTTTGACCCCAAAAGGCATTCGTAAAAATTCGTAAGAAACTGCGTGTGTACAGAAAGCATTTTTCTTTTGAGCATCTGGCAACATAGGGATACACCAAATTCCTGAACTTGCATCCAATGTAGTGAAGAAGGTAGACCCATTAAGTAGCCCTACAATATCGTCGATCACCGGCAATGGGTAAGCTACATTCTTAGTGATTTTGTTCAACACACTGTAGTCGCAGCAGAACCGGTGTGAACCATCAGCCTTGGTCACAATGACGATCGGAGATGACCATTCTGACTTAGATCTTGTTATTATTTCTGCTTTCAGCATATCTTCTATTGCCTTTTCAACAATTTCTCTATTCCTTAAGGGAGTTCTATACGGTTTCAAACTAATTGGTGGGTGATTTCAAGTGTCTATTTCCATAGTGACTGTTTTGGGGTTTCCCAATTCCAAGTCGTTAATTGCAAAAACATCTTGATTCTCTTTTACTAGTTTTTATAGTATTTCCTTATTTTCCGGTGGAGCTTTTAACTGTGCTAATAATTCTTGTTCTCTTGTTGTTTTGTCTACTGAATATATTTGAGATGTATGTTTTCTGAATGGATGGATCAATTCATCATTCCGCACGTTCCATCTTCTTCCACGTCTATTTCTGGTATTGATTCTTTCTATAGGGGTTTCTGAATAATTAATTCTCGGCATTTCTACTCTGTCTGTTGTTAATATGCTGTTAGGATCATGTTCTACTTTGGCGCTTACACATCCTCTATACAATTTAATTTCCTTGCCTGTGTTGTTAATAATCATTACTGGAAAAGTTAAGTGTTTGTCTAATGTCATTATTCCATCTGGAACTTCTATACCAGGTTCATCTATTACCTCCCTTTCCAACTCTGTTATTCTAACTGTATGTCCTATTAAATAATACGGATTTCTTTTCACTTTCGCCTGTATCATATTAACCGTCTGTGGTTTTAAAGTCGTGGACGTTTTAACTCTAACCAGTGCTGATATGTGCATATCCTCTTCTAAATCTACATACACGCCCTGGAATCTTAATTTGTGTAGATCAAAAAAAAAGTCTTACACCATTTTTCAGTCAGAAGTCCCTACCTATAAGCATGTTCCTATTTAACTCTTTGACTACGTGAAAAAGGTGTCTTACATTGATTCCTCCTAACTTGAGATTTATCATTGTTTGGCCAACTACGTCTTAATTTTGTCCGGTAACAGAGTGAAGAGTGTCATGACTCCTGAATATTTTGCAATTTTTTTATTATTTTGTATAAAAATATTTCCTTGATTACACTGACTTGAGCTCCAGAATCAATTAATGTTCGAATTCTATGTTTCCCTATTTCTATTATGCATGAACTAGGGTCCGTTTTATTTATTGAAAACTGTTTTATTTCACCCAGTTGAGACCACTTTCTACTTGTCCTCCTATACTAATTATTAAAATCTTCCTTAATTCTTGGGACCTTGTTAATTTCCCTCCTACCGCAGATCCTATTCAGTAAGTGGGATGCCGGTTTCCCTGCGTTCCTGGTCTTAAAATATTCCTCTGTCTGTCTTCAAAATTTCTGTTTGGTCTGCTATTAATATTTCTATATTGTGTATTCAACTAAAGACGCCTGTTACCACAGAACCTAAAAATGTTTCCTTGTTGACCGCAACCCCAACAGACTATATTTGTGTTACCTACCGTCTCTATTATAGGATTTCTCATTTGTCTTCCTCTATCGTGAGCATTTTCATTACCTCCCTGCACCGTTTGTATTTCCTCTCTTCTATTCCATCCGTACTTTGCTTATCCGATCTCCATGGGCTCTTCAATCCTATCCTCCCGACTAGTTCCTATTTCTTGTCCTACTCTCAGTATAAATCTTCGTCTCAGACCTTCCTCCTGTACAGCTATATCCACAGCTTGTGATAATCTCTCAGGGTTTTCTCTCATTAATTTAAACTTAAGTCCATCCGACTTTATACCGTCTACAAAAATTCCGACCAACATCCTTTCTACCTCTTCCCCTCGTATGTTTTGTCCCATAAATGCTTCTTCAGCTAGGTTAATCAACCTATCACTAAATAATTGCACAGTTTCTACAGTGTTCTGCTTGGATTGTCTTAACACTGAAAACGCATGCTGAGGATCTGTGATCTCAACATACTTGTGGGCTAAGTCATCCTTAAACTGCTCCCATGTCTCATCTACTCCAGCTTCTAATTTTCTTCTAATGTGATCCGAAACCGATGCTATAGTGGCCTGATAAACAATATTCTTCTTCTCCTCATCTGTTGCTCCCACCAAAAATGCATGTTTCCCCACCGAGGTCACCCATCTCTTAAAGTCCTTCGCCTGCCCACTGAATTTTTCAATATCTGTGCCTACCCCTTGCTGTTTTATTGCGGAGTTGAGTCTGCTTATTGCTCTACCCACTCCCCCTAAAACCTGTGTTAACGAAACTTGTTCCTCTGCCATGCTGAAATAGTTTTGTTATACAACTTATATAAACAAATTCACAATTATAATATAGTTAATAGCTATCAATAAGTATACAACAACTGCAGGCGTATTTGAACTAGACAAGGGACGTAAGTATTTGTTTTTCGTCCTATAAAAATCAAGTGTTCTAATTAATTAATTAATTTTACTTAACACACAATGTTACGTTATATTAGTTAAATCAATTTACCCTAATTACTATGTATCCCTCGGCGGAAGGCAGAAGTCTTGAAAGTCCCTGCAACAGTGGGAGGTACGATCAGAGGTATGTATCAGATGTCGTCCTCCAAAAACAATCCCGTTAGCAAACCGCACGAACGACAGTGCCCCAGTGCCCGGCGAAGACTTGACAGCGATAGCGGCTCTCGCACAACAGAGCCCGGAGGAGACTTGACAGCGGCTCTCTCACACAACAGAGCCCGGAGGAGACTGACAGCGGCTCTCTCACACAACAGAGCCCGGAGGAGACTTGACAGCGGCTCTCTCACACAACAGAGCCCGGAGGAGACTTGACAGCGGCACTTAAATCAATTTCTTAAATACCGTTCATTGATATACCGTCCATGAGTCCACAAGGAAAGTCCAAATATGCCAACCGGTGATTATTCTTGATAGTCAGACTTCATACATGCTTCATAGAAAAACGAGCGTGTTGTCTTCTTCGGTTCCATCACAGGGAAAGAAAAAACTTCTGGACTCTTCATTTCACCCATGGGCGGGCACATCGGATTTCTAGCTTCATTTCACCCCTAGGCGGGCACGTTTGGATTGAAACACGTTTCCGGAGCAATTTATCAGGCAAGTAAAACGAGTGGATGCTTATGTTTGAGTGGCGTTAAAACAATCAAAAACTTCCTCCATCCTGGGCCATATTTAGCAAAATGTTTGAGTTGTATTAAGCAAGTAAGCTCCGGTAAGCAAGACTAGCAATGACCTCACTTCAGGCAGCTCAAGGACAACGGCTAGGTCACTCCAGGACACGATGATGGCAAGTCCGACAAACAGCCCAATTACACTATGGTAGCTCTGTCCAGCAGTTTATGATAGGATTATGGCGGCTCCAACAACCAGCCTCAGTAAAACGATTTCCGGTGGTGAAAATATGGGTAACAACCTTTGACAAGGCCTGGATCACTTGACTGCGGCTTCTGACAAAGATTCACTCAGTCAGCAAAACTCGATAGGACTGTATTGGAACGATATGGCCAGCAAAACATCTGTTGTGGTAACGTGTTTGTTGTAGCAACGCAAAGCGACTTGAAAAGGCGTTCAACAAAAGTCCTCCGCTGTGCCGTATACTTTTGTAGTACTTCATGCTGTGTCCTCGACAAGGCAAGTTCTGAGAGTCGGGATCACGGCACCAATTCTGCTGTGTAGCAGTGTTGTTACATTTTATAGCAGAGACAATACATTGTCTGGAGTTTCCAATAGTTTATTTAGTCAAATACATCGTAGAATATCAAGTGACCATTGATCATTCAAAATAGGTGTTGTTGGCTTGAAACTCCGATGGTAACTGTCTATATCTAACCCCGCGTCACAGCTTGAGCGTCCCTAGTTACCTTGCCACGGGATGCTCAACCGTGCCTAGTCTTTTGCACACCACCTATTAACCCACTAACAGAGATGGTGCTCTGTTACAATAGATAGATAGATAGATAGATAGATAGATAGATAGATAGATAGGTAGGTAGGTAGGTAGGTAGGTAGGTAGATAGATAGATAGATAGATAGGTAGGTAGGTAGGTAGATAGATAGATAGATAGATAGATAGATAGATAGATAGATAGATAGATAGATAGATAGATAGATAGATAGTGTGACGAAACGGGACTAGATACAGTCTGTACTCTGTATTATTTCCCTTTGGTCGGAATAAGCCGGGATAGTCTCCCTTGATATGGTGACCATAGCTAGGGAATTCCCCGGTGTAATAGTCCATGACGTCACAATTTTGGTGACTTCTGGAAGATGCTAGAATGTTCCCAGCCCAGTGCGTACGTGTTTGTTGTCACATTGGACTCACAATTGCTCGGGACTCACGGGTGTTAGGATTTCTCCATGATCATTGGGACTTTCGGGGCCCGGCGAGGTAATTGTGGCTGCGCACTTAGCTATTCAACGTCAGTTGCCAGCCGAATTTCGTCAGGGAAGGCAGCAGTAATTCACTGCTAAAAGAGATATCGGTTATCGCAGCCAAAGCGGACATCTGCAGTGAAATGTTGTGAATCTACGATCACAGGTAATGTTGAATTACTTTATCTATTAGCCGTTGTCCGTAAATATACCGCCAGCCGTCGGAAGACGTTTAATCGCCGACCGAAATAATGATCTCCGCGGAGCGCATAAATTGACAGTCGCCTGTCTGCATTTTTAATTAGCTGTTATTGATCGGCTAGGTACTGCGCTTGTCAGACTCGGCGGGTAACGCCAATTGTTGTGTGCGTATAACCATTAGGCCTGTGTATGTGTGTTCCATCTGATAAGTTGTGTAAATCCGATGTTATTATATCTGATAGAATTTACTGATGTTTAGAGTACAAATCATATGCATTGTTAGTGACATGTACGTTGTTTTCACTGCTATGTGTTCGGGTAATTTACCAACTGTGTAGCACATGTGTTAACTATCTGCTTTAGTTATTACATGCTCAGGGCTGTAAAGAAGTTTTACATTCGTTACATTGTGATGTTAGAATCAATTGAGAGTGATGTGTCATTTGCATAGCTAGAATAGGTTGGTAACTTATGCCTGATATCAGTGGTGGTTATTATTCCATGAAACAAGGTGGTGTTATTTCATTGGGATGTGCAGGTAAGTACTTGCTGTGTGAAGATGCCAGTGCTATTCCACATAGGCAGAAATGTTTTGTATTTACTGAATAGCGGTTGATAGGAAATATGTATGATGCCTGATGTCACTGCTTGTTTACATGCCCGTCCACCAGAGTGACCATGCGTGTCCAATCATGCGTGTGTCTATCCGACCAACTGGTTATGAGGCCTGTCAGACTGACCGTTATGTTGCATGTCCGACCAATCTCGATTGTGCGTAACGGATGGTTGAATTAACATACCCGACCGAGCGCGATGCGGCGCTCTGTAATCGAGGCCGTTGCGTCTATGTAGATCCGAACTATGTACAGAACCTGGTCTGTCTCTCTTATTCTCCTCTTCAAGAAACCTGACTCTGATAATAGAGTAACTTATTCACTGCAGTGAGGAAGTAGTAGTATCCTCTGTGGTAATTGGACAGGATTGGGGAGACTGGAGATTTAGGAGATGAGGGGTTGGAAGACCCTCTAAAATGGATGACGTGGCCTAATTCGCCACGGACCCAGATGCGCTGGGCCTATAGCAGCTGTGGGAAAGTGTTTTCGGTGGATGGCCACCATATATGTGCTAGACCTGCACAGACTTGACCGTCATGGATGAAGGTCAAATAATAAAGTTCTAACGTTGTTCTGGGATGGAGATCCCAGAACAGAAGCTGTTGCTGTGTTATGAGTTTGTTAATTAAGTTTAACAATTCTTAGTTTATAATTTATTAAGGCTACGTTAGTGAATTGTGATGTAGATAATTTATGAATGTTGTGTAGTCATTAATGAATTAGGTTTAAATAATCGATCAATGGGTAAAGTGATTGATTAATTGTTGAGTTAGGTAGGTGAGGTGATGAACAGTCAGGTCTTAGTCAGATATGACTGAGCTACCGTATAACAGTAGACGATACTACCTGGTTTCTGTTAGCGCCGAACGTTGGGCGGCGCTTACCAAACCCGACACCCCACATTGTGCCAACGGCTTCGGGCGGAAGAGCGCAATTGGGAGGGTACAAGCCTTACCCTGGTGCGAGGAAATGCAAGCTAAAGACAAAATTGTCATGGCAGGGCAGACCAGGCCCTAAGCCTTGGTTGGCGACTGGTCTAGGATCGAAGCTCCGACAGGCGGACAGTTAGAGCATTGCTTTGCTGATCCGGCAGCTTCTGCAGCTTGTCTTGTTCCAGATGTAGGGGTGTTACCTTTCCTCTGGAGTGAACTAGGCAGGCTGAGAGAGGGATCATGCTGCATGGGCAACACATGATCTCTATATTTTAGCCCAGGCTTTGTGCTATGGAGAGGCAATAACTCCATCCCTGGTCTTAACTGGTCTCGGAATCAAAGCGAGAGGCAACTATTACGGGTTATAAGTCCTTGTCAGTTGGCGTAGACATGGGGCGCCACGCGTTGCCTCTGACGGTGGGAGACACCTATAGGTGTCACTGATCAGCTACCGCCCGCCTCAAGCTGGGCAGCCCCCAGCCAATTGGGTGCTTATCCGCCACAGCCTGCCTGCTTCAATGGGTGCTTGGGGCTAGGACAAACTCTGAATCGCAGGCTGTAAAACCAATACACCAGGTACAAACAAAAATAAAAATAGAAACCTCAAGCTACGGCTTGCAACCTGGAACGTGAGAACCATGTGTCCAGGATTTTCCACTGACTTGACCAATATTGACGATGTGAGAAAAACGGCTGTGATTGATGCCGAACTCAATCGTCTTAACATTGATATTGCTGGCCTGCAGGAGACTCGCCTCGCTGAGGAAGGGTCACTCAGGGAAAACAACTACACCTTTTTCTGGAAGGGTAGAGGGCAGGCAGAAAAAAGGCAACACGGTGTGGGCTTTGCAGTGAAGAATTCGCTACTGGGAATGATTGAAATTCTAGCAGGAGGAAATGAAAGACTATTGTCCCTGCGCTTGGCAACCTCTTGTGGGTTTGCCACCATTATTACTGCATATGCACCGACACTCGATTCCTCTGATGATGTGAAGGATTTGTTCTATGAGGAGTTAGACTCCGTGATCAAGGCAGTTCCAAAATCTGACTACATTTATATGCTCGGTGATTTCAATGCTCGTGTGGGCAAGGACTCGAGTTCATGGCCAGTGTGCCTTGGAAAATACAACATCGGTCGCATGAATGAAAATGGGCAAAGGCTGCTGGAGCATTGCACCAGTAATGACCTATGTATTACAAACTCTTTTTTTAAAACAAAAGAGATGCATAAGGTCACATGGAAAAATCCAAGATCCGGCCATTGGCAACAGCTGGACTTCATCATCACACGGAGACAACATCTAAACCATATATCATTGACTCGTAGTTACCACAGTGCTGACTGTGATACGGATCATTCTTTGGTTGTTGCAAGGGTTAGACTGAGACCAAAGAGAATCTACACAGCTAAACACAAATCTAGCCCCAGAATTAATATTATTAACACTCATGATCCTGAAAAGTGCAACTTGAAGACGCTTTCACTGATACACCAGAAAATTGTACAGTAAATGAAAAGTGGGGTCAAATTAAGGAAACTCTTTATAAAACTGCCGTAGGGGTTTACGGCACTGTGGATCATAAGAGGCAGGACTGGTTTGCGGCCAACAGCGAGACCCTGCAGCCCTTGATTGATAAGAAGAAAGCTCTCTTAAGAAACAAGGAAAGACCAACGCGTAACACTCTGAGTGAGCTAAGGCAAGCTAGGAAGGATGTGCAAAAGGCTCCCAGGCAGTGTGCAAATGATTATTGGATCAAGTTATGTGAGTCCATTCAAATCGCAAGTGATAAGGGAGACGTAAGAAGCATGTATGAAGGAATAAAGAAAGCCTGTGGTCCAGTGATCAAAAGAAGTGCACCATTGAAAACCTTGACTGGAGAAATCATCACTGACAAGAAACGGCAGATGGACAGATGGGTAGAGCACTATTTGGAGCTTTACTCAAGTGAGACCAAACTAGCGGATGATGCCCTCGACGCCATAGAGGCTCTACCAAC
This sequence comes from Cepaea nemoralis, assembly GCA_014155875.1. Classification (NCBI taxonomy): domain Eukaryota; kingdom Metazoa; phylum Mollusca; class Gastropoda; order Stylommatophora; family Helicidae; genus Cepaea; species Cepaea nemoralis. The sequence goes on along the minus strand of JACEFZ010022311.1, from coordinate 6,250 downwards.
TCTTGATCACCTGGACACACTTCCCACCATAACAGAAGTTAAGTGTGCTATAAATGAACTTGCATCTGGCAAGGCTCCAGGTAAGGATGGGATTCCAATAGAGGTTATCAGGAGTGGGCAAGACACACTCACTATACAGATCCACCAGCTAACAGAGCTATGCTGGCGTGAAGGACAAGTCCCACAGGATTTCAAAGATTCAAGCATCATAACACTGTACAAGAACAAGGGCGATCGGAGCGACTGCAACAACTATAGGGGTATCTCACTTCTGTGTATTGTTGGAAAAGTATTTGCCAGAATTGTTCTGCGCAGACTTCAAGTCCTAGGAGATCAAGTCTACCCCGAATCACAGTGTGGCTTTCGACAGAACCGGTCTACCACTGATATGATATTCTCATTGCGACAAATGCAAGAAAAATGCCGTGAACAGAATCAACCACTGTTTATTGCCTTCATCGACCTCACAAAGGCATTTGATTTGGTCAGTCGTGAGGGTCTGTTCAAGGCACTAAAGAAGATTGGCTGCCCACCAACTCTTCTGTCCATTGTGGAATCGTTCCACACAGGCATGAATGGTATAATCAAGTTTGATGGTGCAACTTCTGAAGAATTTGAAATCAAGAGTTGAGTTAAGCAAGGTTGTGTACTAGCTCCCACCCTCTTTGGAATATACTTTTCACTTCTACTGAAATATGCATTTCGTGATCAGGATGGTGGTATATACATTCACTCACGCTCAGATGGCGGCCTCTACAATGCTCAGAGATTGAAGGCTAAGACCAAAATTAGGAGGGTACTGATCAGAGAGTTGCTTTTTGCAGATGATGCTGCAGTTACGACCCACTCTGAGGAAGAATTGCAATGTCTACTATCTGCATTCTCCAATGCTTGTTCTGAATTTGGTTTAACAATTAGCAAAAAGAAGACACAGATTATGTCACAAGGTGCACATGGGGTACCATCAATCTTTATTGACGACGCCGAACTAGAGATAGTAGACCATTTTACATATCTAGGATCAGTGGTAAATAGCAAATTATCCCTAGATCAGGAAATCAACATCCGGATTGGTAAGGCAGCAACAACAATGAACAGGTTAAGAAAAAGAGTCTGGGAGAACAGGAAGCTTACTGCCAAAACAAAAGTCCTTGTCTATCAAGCCTGTGTCCTTAGTACTCTTCTCTATGGCAGTGAAACCTGGACAACTTACTCACACCAAGAGAACAATTTAAACAGCTTTCATATGCGGTGTCTGCGAAGAATTCTTGGTATTAAGTGGCAAGACAAAATCACAAATACTGAAGTATTGGAAAGATCAGGTTGTGTGACAGTTTATTCCATGCTCAGTCTTCGTAGACTTAGATGGATAGGACATCTTAGGAGGATGGATGATGGTAGAATACCAAAGGATATCTTTTTTGGTGAATTACAGATGGGTAAGAGATCTCAGGGTCGGCCTCTACTACGATACAAAGATGTGTGTAAGCGGGACATGATTGATACAGGCATTGATAATGCACATTGGGAGCAAGTCGCCACTGAACGTGTTGCATGGAGGGCAAATATCAGAAATGGAATAAAGTCAAAGGAGAAAATTATTGCAGAAAAGTCACACACCAAGCGTTTGAGACGTAAGATGGTGCATGATGGTGGAAATGACCACGTGTTCAGATGCACCCACTGTGAACGGACATTTACAGCGCAAATTGGCCTTATCAGTCACACTCGCTATCGCCATAGTTAAAAGTTATTATGCCTTTTTAAAGCACAAACTATCGTCTGTCAAGACGGCAAGGTGCCAATGTTTATGTGTGTAGGTAGGTGAGGCGATGTCCGACTGGGCACCTCCTAGATAATGTAACCACTACACTGAAAAAGAAGTAGGTGTATTTTCTGGTTGATGGATGGTGGAGAAACATGAGTGGATTAACACCAGGCGAAGGATACTTTGACAGAGTCATACAGTCTACTCTGGTGCTATCGGGCTATCTGTTGCCCAAACGATTTACTTGACTATACACTTGTGTATTATTGCTTTCTCTTGCAGCCTCATGCCTATACATTGTATTTAAGAGTGTATCGATGATGATGATGATCACTTATACATATTGTATTATATATATTACTGAGAGGCATGTGTTAATGTGGAGATGCAGTGTAGTCCTTGTTGTAGTTGAGTACTCACACCAACCCCTCCATGTTTCAGGATCTGTTATAGGTTAGATCCTATGGAGATTCATGAGTTCAACCATAAACTCAAAGGGACTTGCTCGTTCCGGGGCCAATCAAGATGAGGTTTGAGGCATTACTGGGAGCAGTCTTCTGAATCTGCCTACGTAAACACGTGAGAGTCAATTGAGTTGAGATTAGCCCGGTAGGTCTATGCTAAGACCACCGCCATGAGTCCGACGAAGTTAGTCAACCGATCCAGATAGGGTCAGAGACTGAAGCGTCTAATGGTTCCAGCCAGTAAGGTACTGCTACAGGTCTCAATCAATGATAACCTTGGGATTTTCCAGGCAATGAAGTTCAGGTGTTGAAAAGAGTGTTTACCAGTCATGACAATGGCCAGTTTATTAAGCTTCCGGTCCGGCTGGGTCGTCATGGGACACATTGTCTAAAGTTCACGGAACCGCAAGGGTGAATCAACAGTTGTGATTCTTTTGAAGCCATGAACAGGGTCATATGACCGGCAGCAGAGATTTGACATTCTGATGAAGTGTGCAGGTAGTTGATATCTTCCGAACTGAGTTGATGGACAGACTTGGTGAACTGTGAAGGTAGTTAATATGTTCAGTTCTAACATTCACTTGTTGAGTCATGCAATAGTGACATTGTGGTATTATGGAGCCAGTGCTCCAGTTATAGGTTGCTGATAAGTGTTTCCCAGTAACTTGCGAGCCAGAAGAGCAACCCGGCTCTTATATACTAGTGTATTGTGCTATAGTACTTTTCTTAAGTTGGGGACATCTAGGATTCTAGGGTCCACCCAGACATCATCAGCGGAGTTGAACTTGTGATTTAGTAAGTCATCGAGGGATGATCCTCAATTGTTGGTGAAGTGTCTGTCAGGCATTAGTCCTACGCCTGACCAGCCCGAGATCTTGTTCACAGTGGGAGGAGAAGACTTTGGAAGGGTCTATGCCTTGGAGTTCCTTTACACTGGAGGTTTCTCGGGTGAGTCGTTAACTACGACGGGACAGCCTCACGAACTGATGTCACATGCTCTGTGATGAAGACGGATCATCAGGAGATCTTCTCGTGTACATATTGTCTTCTATCCAGGCTTTCAGCCATCCTTCTCTAAGTTACAGTTGACGTATTTCGAAATTAATTTTTTGCTTTGTTAGCCATGGCTTTGCGTATTAGTATGACTGTTGTCTTGTCCGAGCCCCTGTGGGTAGGAATCCATAAGTGGGGAGGGAAAGGTCAGCTGTCCCGACTTGTGTGGGGCCTTGTAGATGTAAAGTCCTATTGGGGTGTCGGAGCAAAGGCTGGGGATATTAACTATAGTAACATACCTGTCCAAGCCCCGGGGGTCTTGTTACAGATAGATAGATAGATAGATAGATAGATAGAGAGAGAGAGAGAGAGAGAGAGAGAGAGAGAGAGAGAGAGAGAGCAGGCAGGCAGGCAGGCAGACAGATAGATAGATCCCCGCCAGGCGTGGGCGAAGCCGGGCCGGGTCAACTAATATATATATATATATATATATATATATATATATATATATATATATATATATATATATATATATATATATATATATATATATATATAGACCTTGCAGTCTTTGCAAACGATAGTTTGTTACATTGTGCTTCAAAAAGGCATAATAATCCATGGCACTAGTGAATGTGGTTGATAAGGCCTATTCGCGCCGTAAGTGTTCGTCCACAGTGGATGCATGTGAAAACATGGTCATTTTCACCATCATGCACCATCTTACGTCTCACTCCCTAGGTGTGTGCTTTATCTGCATTCATTTTCTCCTTTGTCTTTATCCCATTTCTGATAGTTGCCCTCCATGCAACGCGTTCAGCGGCGACTTGCTCCCAGTGTGCATTATCAATGCCTGTATCAATTAAGTCCCGCTTACACACATCTTTGTGTCGTAGTAGAGGCCAACCCTGAGACCTTCTACCTATCTGTAATTCACCAAAAAAAAAGGATGTCCTTTCGTATTCTACCATCATCCATCCTCCTAACGTGTCCTATCCATCTAAGTCTACGAAGACTGAGCATGGAACACACCGTCACACAACCTGATCTTTCCAATACTTCAGTAAATTCGATTTTGTCTTGCCACTAAATGCCAAGTATTCTTCGCAGACACCGCATATAAAAGCTGTTTAAACGTTTAAGGACACGGGCTTGGCAGACAAGGACTTGTTTTTTTTTGTTTTTTGCAATAAGCTTCCTGTTCTCCCAGACTCTTTTTGGTAACCTGTTCATTGTTGTTGCTGCCTTACCAATCCTGATGTTGATTTCCTGATCTATGAATAATTTGCTATTTACCTCTGACCCTAGTTATGTAAAATTGTCTACTATCTCCAGTTCGGCGTCGTCAATAAAGATTGATGGTACCCTATGTGCACCTTGTGACATAATCTGTGTCTTCTCTTTGTTAATTGTTAAACCAAATTCAGAACAAGCATTGGAGAATGCAGATAGTAGCCGATGTAATTATTTCTGAGATTGAGTCGTAACTGCAGCATCATCTGCAACTCTCTGATCAGTACCCTCCTAATTTTGGTCTTGGCCTTCAATCTTTGAGCATTGTAGAGGCCGCATTCTGAGCATGAGTGAATGTATTACAAAGAGGGTGGGGGATAGTACACAACCTTGCTTAACTCCACTCTTGATTTCAAACTCTTCTGAAGTTGCACCATCAAAATTAATTATACCCTTCATGCCTGTGTGGAACGATTCCACAATGGACAGACAATTTGGTGGCCAGCCAATCTTCTTAAGTGCATTGAACAGAACCTTACGACTAACCAAATCAACTGCCTTTGTGAGGTCGATGAAGGCAATAAACAGTGGTTAATTTTGTTCCCGACATTTTTCTTGCATTTGTCGCAATGAGAATATCATATCAATGGTAGACCGGTTCTGTCCGAAGCCGCACTGTGATTCGGGGTAAACTTGATCTCCAAGGACTTGAAGTCTGCGCAGAATAATTCTGGAAAATACTTTCCCAACAATACACATAAGTGAGATGTTGTTGTTGTCTGTCCATCAAGAATGATGATGACCATTCATTTCATCCAGTGGGGTTGAAAGTATGGAGCCGTGAGTTATAAGATGGCTGATAAGACCTATTTTGGCTCGAAATGTTCTTTGACAACGTGGACAAAGAATGCTTTACGTTTCTGGAGGAGGATTTTCTGCAGGGTTTTTCTGTCCTGCCTTTTTTTCACAGGTCTTGCTGTCCTGGTTGCCTCACACGTGACTGCACCCTTGCGCAATGATGCACGCCACGAATTTCGGTCTTTGGCTGCAGTCTCCCGGTTGTCATGATGAATTCCAAAAGCATTCAGTGAGATTTTCAGTGTCTTCAACGCGTTTCCTCTGACCGCCTTGAGAGCGTTTACCACAACGCATCTCGCACTAAACAATTCGTTTAGGGAGCCGGTGATCTGGCATGCGAGTTAAGTGACCAGCCCAGCGAATCTGATTCTTTAGTGTGGATACTGGGCATGGACGCTCTTTCTAGGACTTCAGTGTCTGGTATGTCTTGTCATTTAATCTTCAGTAGCTTCCTAAGGCAGACTGTGTGGAAGTGGTTTAATTTCCTAGCGTGTCGCTGATAAACAGTCCAGGTTTCACAAGCATATAGCGGGACGCAGAGGTGTTTCCAAGGCACCAGGGCCGGGTTATATACTGGCCAAGACCTATTGACGCGATCTTGTCGAGCGTCCTGGGCAACAGGTCCCTTCGGGGTCCTGGCTGAAGTCAATAGGATCGTCGATTCCTCCGAAGTCGGAGAGTGTCTGCCTGTATGGCGAGGAACCACCAGTCTGCACACCAATAAGCCAGACATGGAACAACGGATACTCACGCAAAACTCAGGTCCTGTATGACATCACACTGATGTTGGACGACAGGATGCCTTCATCCGACATACAGGACTTTGCGCTGCAGCTCAAGCCAACGAACGCAAGCAAGCAAGCAAGCACAAGCATATAGCAGTGTGGATAGTACAACTGCTTTGTAGACTTTTCATTTCAGTCCCTTTCCCACA
>JACEFZ010022310.1:5000-22699 GCA_014155875.1 Cepaea nemoralis | reverse complement strand
GAAACCCCCAAAAAACCAAACAAATATACCGCTTAGGAGCGTTTAGCCGCTACACTATCACGGCTCCCGATCGCAGTTTGGTAATTCATAAAATGTCCAGTTAGTTAGAACATAAGCCGGTAAGGTAAATAAAATAAATGACCCTTTTTTTTTTGGGGGGGGGGGGGGGGGGAATCTTGATGGATATTGAGTACATGTTGATAGATCAGTGATAAAAATTGCGCTACGGAGCAAGCACAACAGGTGGCTTCTGATAATCCGAAACGTGGCTTCTGATAATCCGAAACGGTCCCCTTCCCCGAATGTTTTGGCTTTTTACCTTCAAGGTACTCTCTGGGAGCGGGCGTAACCTGGTTATGACTGCAAGTGTCTTTCTCCTGATCTGAATTTGTACCCTGTTTCGACACGCTAGATTCGTTTTCCACAGGACTCACGCATGCGCATTGTGCCTGTTCCAATCCACCTCGATCTGGTAGTAGAATATCGTCCACTCGGTGCTTCGTGCCCTCACGCATATTCTAGCACCTTCGGCCGTGAGAAGCCAGCTTCTTCCACCCGCCGTTCATCTCCCTTTCGCCTCCGCATCGACGGTTCGCTATGCACCAGCGGACATCGTTTTCCCTATGTTGCCTTCTTCGTGCCACGTTCATGGCTCAAGGAACTGCACTGCCTCTTGCCTCCTAGAAAACCAGATCTTCCTCTGGCTACTCGGTGGTTGGCTTGGTAGGCTCTCGATGGGTGGTGTGTTCAATGTCTTTAAGGCCGCACTTTACCTCATTTGACATTTCCTCGTACCCATTTTAGTCTGTCACGCTGAAAGAGAAGCGTTGTGGTATTGTGACTAGATGCTCACCTCCCATGCTTAAATTCCGCACTAGGGTGGATTTTTAAACAGGACTTGGACTCCCAGGTGGACCCAGCTTAAAATCGATGCCAGGAATTGTTTTGGGAAGTACAAAATACTGACAACATCACCCAGCTAGGACTGACCAGTATTTCAAACATGGATATAGCTCCACATACCGACTGGTATTTCAAACATGGATATAGCTCCACATGCCAAACGAATGCATCTTATATATGAATGAACTATCTACGACAGTGTGGGAATAACACTATAAGAATGGAGGACTTTTCTGAAGAAAACAAGAATAAATGAAGTATTAAATGTTTTATAGAAACAAGCATTACTACCTCTGTTTGGAAATAGACATTGTGTAATTGAAGGGGAAAAAATCCACATATTAACAGTTGAGTTTGCGCACCAACAAGTAAATAATAGTAATATATAATGTTAAGGTTAGTTGCATTATATTTACAGAACTTTGCAGTCGAGTCCAGCATTCATTGGCCGTTTGTTATTTACCAGGAAATTTTAGTTGAGCAGTTTGAAATTGCTTTCTGAACAGCCGGCGCCTCATAACTTCAAAATCTACGCAATGCGGTCGGGTTCAAAATTGCCCAGGCTGATTTAGAAGCCTCAACTTGGTGCTACAGGGCATTATGAAAACTTCAGTCTATCCACTGCGCCACAGCCCTGGTTACTAACGGGAAAAAAGGGGGGGGGGAGTAATAATAACAATAACAATAAACCTCGATAAAGCAACTATATATAACCAACAGCAACAGATCCACTCTGGAAGTGATAGGTAACTCTTCGGTGTATTGCCTCTCAAAGAATTCAGACAGTATCTGTAGACAGTTATCGAGCGAATGCTGTAGAAAGTTCTCCCGTGTAAGCCGGCATCGATGAAATCTCAACGGCTACAGAATTGTGTGTTCAGAGATCTGCGTCATGTGGTAATTTGGTCGTTTGGCGTTCGGTCAGCAAAGTGGAATCCCATTGAGTCATATCTGCGTATTTAATAGCCATTTGCCAGGATTTCCCGCCAGAATGGTGCTGACAGACGTTGGAAGTTTCTTGTAAATGCTGGTTAAGGGTTGCGGGCAAACAAAATATCCCGAGGAACGGTATAATTCAAAGTGTGATTTTCACCAAATTACCATTATTTATTGAACTTTCCTGGCCAGGCTTACAGCCTGTAGGTCAAATACTTAAACCAAATGCTTTTGTCGATAAGCTTGCTATGTGTTAGTAGTTCATAGTGCCTCTACTTTCGCTGTAAAATCGTTATTTGAAATACTTTTATGTCTTAGATTATGGCTGTATCTGGGCACTGGATGTTAATCATTTGTTATGCATGCGTTCTTGGTGAACTATCTTGTTGCTATTTACAAATGCTCCTAACGAAGAGATTAGCAGTGGTAGCAAAGTGATTCGTGTCATGGTCGTCAGCTAGACTAAGAGACGTGCTGCCGAATAACCAGTCGGAGTACAGTCACCACTGGTGCGCACTTGATAATGAACGGATGTGGTTCATAATTCATTGCGTCACTCGTGTTAAATAAGAAGATGACATGGCTGTAGTTGAATACATGTAGAATTTTGTACATGAATAAATGTAGATTGCTGTATCTGAAAAAAAAGCATTATAAGACATCGCTTGAAAACAAGCCCTAGTGCATTTTAAAGCTAAAATTAATATAAGACCAGGTCTTATTTTCGTGGAATCAAGGTACAACCAATAGGCTGAAAAGCGCATATGTGCCTTTGAATATAACTGTTATAGAAGAGTATTAACAATTGATAACACTCTTTACAAACCATAATAGAGGGTAAGGTTGAAGGTAACCGAGCAAGAGGTAGACAATAATACAAGTAGAAAGATAACATCAAGAGATGGACGAAGTGCAGTCTGACAGAATCTACAATCAAGACAAGAGTCAAACCGTGTTGAAGATCCACTGCAGCAGACCTTCATTGTGAAGACGACATCTGATTGATTGGACAATTCATGGGAAGACAAAGAGAGCTAATAGAGCTATCCAACAAAAACTTAACATTGGGAAGTAGAAGAAATTAAGAAGTTCTTGGAGCTAACGGTTTTCTCAGACGAATGTTGTGAATACCTAGTACAGCCCGAGTAAGCAACGACTATTGCCTATAAAAGGTTAATAAATGTGGAACATTATTTGCAACTATAGGAAAGAGACAACTAGTGTTATTTGGTCATGCAATGGAGAAGAGAAGCATCGGGAAATTGTGAATACCGAAACGATCAGTCTTATAAGGGGTAGAACAGACGTCTATGTATACGCCCAGACCACTTGATATAAGACGCTTTACGCATATGACCCATTTCTGAATAGATCACTCGGTGTGTGGTGTGGGCAGCCTCACGCCGACTACTTTACTTCCTAAGACATTTCCTGGTACCAGCTTTCGCCATGGCCTACCTGGGAGCTCAGGTCAGGTTTGAAAGAGCGCCCTGGTGCGACTTGGAGCCTGCAACCTGGAGCTGGGTTCATGAGCGTCAAGCCACTAAACTACCGTGCTGACATAATGAGCTGTGGGAGACCGAGAAATGATGCTGAATGGCCCACATCGACAGCATGAAATCATGTCATCGATATAAATATACCATAACTGCAAGTGCAAAGATATGTGTAGATATAGCAACATTATACGTCCACCGAATCTATACCATACCAGCGCTCGCTCGTAAACTTGTTGGCGAGGTAGGCGGTTCAACTCCTACAAGGGCATTCATTGTTGGGGTGTGTGTGTAGTTTGAAATGTGTGGGTGGGTGGGAAAATGTGTGTGTGGGTGGAAAGATGTGTGGGTATGGGTGGTTGATGTGTGAGTGTGTGAGGGATATATGTGTGTGTTGGTGCGGGATGTGCATGTGTGAGGGGTATGTGTGTGTGGTTGGAGGGTGTGTGGATGGGTGGAAAATGTGTGTGTGAGTGAGCTTAAGTGGATTTATGTGTGAGTGGGTGGAAAGATGCGTGTGGGTGGGTGAGGGATGTGTGGGGGATATGTGGTGAGTAAGGGATGTGTGGTGGGTGGGGGATGTGTGGATATGGATGGATGATGTGTGAGTAGGTGAGGGATGTGTGTGTGGGTTGGTGCGGGTTGTGTGTGGGAGGGGGGATGTGTCACATAAAATGAGACTATGCATTGCTTATGCTTACAACATTCATTTGACAACGTTTTTTTTCCTATGTGAATGCATCATGCACTGTTGATGAACGAAAGATGAGTTATTGGAAGGGCCGAATGTAAGACGGCGCCAAAGTTTTTTACCCTTTGAAAATAAAGATCAATTCAATTCAGTTCAGTTCCATTCAATTCAATCAATAAATCACGTGCCGTCAGCACAATGAAGGTTGGTTGCAATGGATCTTCAACACTGTCTGTCTCTCGCCTTGACTGTAAATTCTGTCAGAGTGATGTTCGTCCATCTCTTGATATTACCTTCCCACTTTTATCGTTGTCTACCTCTTGCCCGATTGCCCTCAACCTTGCCCTCTAGTATAGTTTTTATAAGAGTGTTATGTCTTTTAACGTGGCCGAAATATTTCATTTGCCTCTTTTTTTTAAATTTCTTTCGTCAACTCTCTTTTCATTCCGAGTTTTTTCTAGAACCTCTGTATTTGACTGTTTCTGTTTCCATGAAATACGACATACCCTTCCAAATATCCACATCTCCAGGGCATCTATTTGACTTTCTTGTTTCGACTTTCTAGTCAACACCAGGATTAAGTAGGACGTAAACGTTATTTTTCGTTTGGAAATCAATGGCAAACTTCTGAACGTAATGTTTCGACAAAATCAACCTGGGGTTGATGGCAAAGTCCTGTAAATGACATGCAACATTTAAAATGTTGATATGAACATATAGGTTATTTGACTAGTGCACATGATGATGCTGAAACCCTAAGACAAATACAGGAAATATTGTACAGACAGAAACACGGCCACTTGTTGTCTTAACCAACATTAATTAAATCTCGCTTCGGCGAAACAATATTGGCATAACCATCTAGCGAGGAAACGGGAGAAGTGCCACAAACTAGCAGGAGTGATGAATAAACAGACTGGTCGGTATTTGCTAGAACAGATAATTAGCGGTCTTGTTCAACGTATCCACCAGGTGTCGCATTCTCGGCAGTAGTTAATGGACGAGGGTAAGTTCAAACATCGTTATCTGACACCATGAGATTGATTGATATTAGAATCATCAGTGGTTCCTGGACATCTTCAGTCATTTGTCACCAGCAAGCAGATGGTACTTTCTTATCTATCTATCTATCTATCTATCTATCTATCTATCTATCTATCTATCTATCTATCTATCTATCTATCTATCTATCTGTCTGTCTGTCTGTCTGTCTGTCTGTCTGTCTGTCTGTCTGTCTGTCTGTTTATCTATCTAACTATCTAGCTATATAGCAGCCTATCCATCCATCCATCCATTTATGTATCTATCTACTTATCTATCTATCTGCGTATATGTCATTAACTGACAATTTTCAAGGGTGCCATGCTCGACACACTGGAGAATAAATGTGGAACCAAGAAAGTAGGACAAGACAAAAGATTAAGAGCAGCTTGTTGGATTAGTGAAGTTAAAGTTAGCGCATCCAGAAAGAAGGTAGCGACCCAAAAATGGATCACAATTAAATCTGAACGAGACTATGGTACTTATAGAAAAGCACGACGTAATGTCAAACGAACAATTAAAGATCTAGAGATAAATCCTAGATAATGCACGGTGAACAAATGGCAACCCTTAACAAAGACTACCAAAGATAATGTTATAAACGTGTCAACAATTTATGAAACAGAGATGCATGCTACAACCTAACCACCATCGTAAATGGCTACAGAGGTATACCATTATTTAATCCACAACAAAGTCTAGCAAGGTGGGCAGAATACTTTCAAGAATTACTTAACCCCACACATAACATAGTGTGCATAAAAGCTGTGGACAACAAGAACCAAACGTAATTCATGCAGAAATACAATCTCTTATGCAGAAAAGTCCTAAAACACAAATCACCGAGTCAGTGTGGAATAACTACAGGAGCTATTCAGTTTTGTGAGAAAATGGGGAGTTAAAGGCTGACAAGACTTTTTAATATAGCATGGGTAGAAATAAAAGTCCCAGAGTGTTGGTAAAAGGCAATAATAGTACACTATGGAAAAAAGAATGGAAATATGAGATAGTTGGAAACACGCAGATGTACATCACTCCTGAGTCATATAGGGAAAATGTACGCAAAACCATTTGAACAAAGAGATAGACCCATAGTTGAACAACAGTTAAGCAAAGTACAATTTGGTTCATGAAATCAGCAGAATATTGTGTTTGTAGATCAGGAAAAGGCTTTCGATAGAGTAGACAGAAACAAATTATGGACCATCCTTGAAGACTGGGATACAATGACAATTGCTAGAAAACATCATAGCCATGTACCACTCGAGCCAAAGTGCAGTAAGAACACAAGCAGGTATATCAGATATGTTCACAGTCAATACAGAAGTGAGACAGGGATATGTGCTCTCTCCTCTGCTATTTAATATCTACATTGACAGAATATCCAAAGAAGCAAGCCTTGACAGAACACATTTAGAAACTTTGAAACTCTTTACTGCAAATGAAACAACAGATTCACGCGCAATAAATGAGCTTTTATTTGCAGACGATCAGTGCCTGTTTTATAGCAACGAGGACAGACTAGTAAATCACATTAATAATCTGAGTTCAATATGTAGCAGAACGAACGAACGAACGAACGAACGGACTTTATTTTCAAAGGGTAACAAATCTTACATACGGCCCTTCCAATCACTCATCTTTCGTTAATCAGTGTATAGTACATTCACATAGGAAAAACACATTGTCAAATGAATGTTGTAAACATAAACAATGCATGTTACCATGTTATGAGACAAATCCCCCACACACCCATCCATGTCGACCCTCGCATCCCCCACACACACACATCCACCACCCAACAACACAATACCCCCAGGCTCATACATTCCCCCATCCATCCACCCATCCCCTACCAACACCTCCCACACACACCCCTACCTGCACCATCTCCACACCCACACACAAACACACATCTCCCACCCATCACACATCCCCCAACACACATCCCCCACCCACCAACACACATACATCCCCCAACACACATACATCCCCCAACACACATCCCCCACCCACCAACACACATACATCCCCCAACACACATCCCCCACCCACCAACACACATGCTTGCACCCACCCACCCATCACCCACCCACACATCCCCCACCTCCACACATCTCCCCACCCACACACACATACATCCTCCACGCATCCCATAACCTATCAACACTCACCCACCCACATATCCTCCACCACCCACACTCCCCAACCACCCAGTCAAACACACATCCCCCAACCACACATCCCCACCCACATACACATATTCCCGAAAAACTCACACATCCCGCACCTACCCACACATAAAACCAGGACCCACCCACTCATCCCCCACTTACACACATCCCCCACTCACACAATCTCCCCCCACCCAAACATCCCGCACACACACACACACATTCCCCCAGTTCCCAACCTACACACACTCACCCTCCCACACATCCTCCAACAACCCACCCGCCACACATCCCCCACACACATCCCCCACTAACCCACACACAAACCCAGGTACACATGCATCACCCACCCACACAGATATAATATGAGTATAAATACAGCCAAAACTGAAGTAATGCAGGTTAGCAGGTCTCCTGGTCCACTAAGTATACAGATAAATAGTACATCTGTGAGAAAAGTTTTTTTTTTTTTTTTTTTTTCATATCCCTTTCAGAACGTTGCAATCAACATCAGCATTTTTCAGCTGCTGTTGATGTACTAGGCAAGATTTAGTTCAGTAGTTTACCATTGCTTTCTGAGCGACCGGCTCACATACCCCGTAAGTTACCAACGCGGCGAGAACCGCTACCGATTCTCGCGCAGATTATGTTATCACGAGAATATACTGGATTACGGAGAAAGACGTTAACCTCTAGACCAGGGAGACCGGAGTGAAACAAGTTACAGAATTCAAATTTCTGGGAAGTATGATCACTGACGATGGCAGACTGGACAGAGAAATCGAAATCAGATGTCAAAAGGCAAGTACGCTTACATATCAACTATCACTCATACTAAAGTATCCAAATATACCTATGTTCCCAAAACGAAAGATAATAAATATTATACTCACACCAACCGTATGCTACCAATGTCAAACTTGGACATTATCCAAATCACACTTAAGCAAAATCAACACCTGTGAGATGAGATGACTGAGGAGAGCTGCCAACTTAACTATCCGAGACCTACTAAGAAAAGATATTATGAGACAGGCAGTGGAATCAACACTTTGTGCCACATTTACTGAAAGACAGAAGATCAAATGATTTGGCAATATCGTTACATTGCAACACCATCAACTACCATCACTGACCCTACATCAAAGAACATCTGCTACGAAAGACAGAGGATGCCTGAGAAGACAATGGATTGACAACATCAAAGACTTTGTACATTCACATGTAATGAAACTATCTAGTGCAGTGTCACCCATAGGATGATGAACGCCAATTAATCCTCCGCACAACGCTTGACGGCAAAAGTGGAAGATAATGATGATGATAATCTATCTATCTATCTATCTATCTATCTATCTATCTATCTATCTATCTATCTATCTATCTATCTATTTATCTATCTATCTATCTATCTATCTATCTATCTATCTATTTATCTATCTATCTATCTATCTATCTATCTATCTATCTATCTATCTATCATATCTATCTATCTATCTATCTATATATCTATCTATCTATCTATCTATCTATCTGTTTGTTTGTTTAATTTGTTACCCTTTTAAAATAAAGTTCGTTCGTTCGTTCGTTCGTTCGTTCGTTCGGTCGGTCTGTCTGTCTGTCTGTCTGTCTGTCTGTCTGTCTGTCTGTCTGTCTGTCTATTATCTATCTTGCATTATCCCTGCAACAGGAAATAAATAGTGTAGTTAACTGGAGTCATGCAAATCGCATGCAAATTAACATTTCTAAAACAAAATCTATGTTAATAGGAACGAGGCAAAGACTTCACACTCTAAACTCGCAGGGAACTCTTCAGCTGCACATTGGTAGCACACCTATAGAAAGTGTAACCGAGCACAAGGCACTGGGTCTTATCTTATCATAGATCAAAATCTATCCTTTAATTCCCATGTTCATGCTCTAGTTAAACAAATAGCCAAAAAAGTATACCAACTTGCCAAAATTAAAAAACTTCCTCGACGAAAACACAAGAAAGATATTCTATACATCCCACATACAAACACATGTTGATTATTGCTCCACAATCTGGAATGGATGCTCCAAATCAATAACAAAACGCCTTTATTCGCTCCAGAAAAGGGCAGTGGGTCAAATCAATGGTGATAAGTTTACAGACAATTCTAACCTACATGAACGTCTTCAGTTACTGTCACTCCACATACGCCTATTTTTTAATAAGGCTTAACTAACTCACAATATCCTATTTCAAAATGCCCCTAGCAACCTTTGGCCATTGTTTAAATATAACGCAAGACATATCGAACAACTAAATATACTTCATGTCCCTAAACCTAGGATAGACTTATATAAAACAAGCTTAGCATACTCTGCCACTCAGTTGTGGAATAATCTTCCACAAGAAATCAAAGACACCACAAGTCATTATACATACAGTCGCAACCTGTTTGAACACTACCTTAAAACAGACTACATGCCCCCTTTAAAAAAAAACAGCAACAAAGACAATAATAATGGTAAATTATCTCGAACGACAACTAGCCAGAAAAAAAAAAAACATTCCCATATGTGTGGCACATTACACCCGCCTTGGGTATTTATGATGCCCATGTTAAACATTGCCTCAAAACGAATCATGTATTATTGATTATTTTTCATGCGTTTTAATGCTTATTGTTCTTTTGTTGTCAAAGAATTGCTTCATAAGAGATGTTGAATGAAAGAATGTATGAGAGGAAATAGAGAAGAAGGGCAGAATGTCAGACGGGCCTGCGTGCCCAATTCTTAACCCTTTGAAAATAAAGATTTTCGTTCGTTCGTTAGTTCTATCTATCTATCTATCTATCTATCTATCTATCTATCTATCTATCTATCTATCTATCTATCTATCTATCTATCAATCTATCTATCTATCTATCTATCTATCTATCTATCCATCCATCCATCTATCTATCTATCTATCTATCTATCTATCTATCTATCTATCTATCTATCTATCTATCTGTTTGTTTAATTTGTTACCTTTTTAAAATAATGTTCGTTCGTTCGTTCTGTCTGTCTG
The DNA here is from genome assembly GCA_014155875.1 of Cepaea nemoralis. NCBI lineage: Eukaryota > Metazoa > Mollusca > Gastropoda > Stylommatophora > Helicidae > Cepaea > Cepaea nemoralis. Next base: position 12,418 of record JACEFZ010022310.1, on the reverse strand, counting down.
TCTGTCGGTCTGTCTGTCTGTCTGTCTGTCTGTCTGTCTGTCTGTCTGTCTGTCTGTCTGTCTAACTATCTATTTATCTATACATCCATTCTTCCGTCCGTCCGTCCGTCCGCCCGCCCGTCCGTCCGTCCGTCCGTCTGTCTGTCTGTCTGTCTGTCTGTCTGTCTGTCTGTCTGTCTGTCTGTCTGTCTGTATAACTATCTATTTATCTATACATCCATTCATCCGTCCGTCCGTCCTTCCGTCCGTCCGTCCATCCGTCCGTCCGTCCGTCCGTCCGTCTGTCTGTTTGTCTGTCTGTCTGTCTGCCGCCCCCTGTCTGTCTGCATGTATGTCTATCCTCTGTATGTCTATCTGTTTGAGTGTCTGTCTGTTTGACTGTCTGTCAGTCTATCTGTCTGCATGTATATCTGTCTGTCGAATTGTGTATCCGTCTGTCTATCTTTCTGTCTTATAATTTATCTATTTGTATGTCTACCCGTCTGTCTATCTTTCTGTCTTATAATTTATCTATTTGTATGTCTACCTATATCTGTCTGTCTGTTTAATTATATATCTGTTTGTTTGTAGATAGTGTGTCCTTCACAGGTGTAGTGTCTATATGTTTTTATTTACGTCTGTATGTATGTATGTTCGCTATATATGTACACATTGCGCGCGCGTGTGTGTGTGTGTGTGTGTGTGTGTGTGTGTGTGTGTGTGTGTGTGTGTGTGTGTGTGCGTGTGCGTATGAATGATAGATATGGATAACCACTCTATGCAGCGGCATTTCTTTCATGTGTATGTCAATGAGATTTTAATTTTTATTTTCTGTCTTTCATTCTGTCTATCTGTTTGCCTATTTGTTTCTAATTAACCATGTATGTGTCAATCAGTTAATCCTTATGTCTGCGGCATAATATGGGTGAGGGATTGTTTCATCTTTCTCACAACTTCCTGGTATGCCGAAGTCTGCTCTAATCCTAGCTTTGATGACATATCCAGCCGATGTCATGGTGAGTACATCTTGATTTGTTTATGGCTCAAGATATCAGCCGGCCCAAATTGTGCGTTGTTTTGAGTATATTTGCATGTGTGCTTTTCTATGTACGTGAGAGTAGATATATGTACATGCATGCATGCGTGCGTGCGTGCGCGCGTGTGTGTGTTTGTGTGTGCGTTTGTGAGTGTATGTATGTATGTATGTATGTATGTATGTATGTATGTATGTATGTGTGTGTGTGTGTGTGTGTGTGTGTGTGTGTGTGTGTCTGTATGTGTGTGTGTCTGTCTGTATGTATGTATGTATGTATGTATGTATGTATGTATGTATGTATGTATGTATGTATGTATGTATGTATGTATGTATGTATGTATGTATGTATGTATGTATGTATGTATGTATGTATGTATGTATGTATGTATGTATGTATGTATGTATGTATGTATGTATGTATGTATGTATGTATGTATGTATGTATGTATGTATGTATGTATGTATGTATGTATGTATGTATGTATGTATGTACGTACGTACGTACGTACGTACGTACGTACGTACGTACGTACGTACGTACGTACGTACGTACGTATGTATGTATGTATGTATGTATGTATGTATGTATGTATGTATGTATGTATGTATGTATGTATGTATGTATGTATGTATGTATGTATGTATGTATGTATGTATGTATGTATGTATGTATGTATGTATGTATGTATGTATGTATGTATGTATGTGTGTATGTATGTATGTATGAGTTTGCGTGTGTGTATAGGTGTGTGTGTCTGTCTGTCTGTCTTTCCGTGGTCTGTCCTCATGATTAGCTTACTGACTCGATGGGTGGATTTAAGTGTGTGTGTGTGTGTGCATGTTTGTGTGTGGGCTTATTTGTGTGTGTATGTGTGTGTGTGTGTAAATGTGTGTAAACACTGTCTCGTATCTTTTTTCAACAAATTGTTTGTCAAATATCTACTCCAATACTCACGATATAATTCTCTCGGACACTCACCGATTGTCACATATCCACTCCAACCCTCACTGATTGTCACATATCCACTCCCACACTCACTGATTGTCACATATCCACTCCAACACTTATTGATTGTCACATATATACTCCAACACTCACTGATTGTCACATATCCACTCCCACACTCACTGATTGTCACATATCCACTCCCACACTCACTGATTGTCACATATCCACTCCCACACTCACTGATTGTCACATATCCACTCCCACACTCACTGATTGTCACATATCCACTCCAACACTTATTGATTGTCACATATATACTCCAACATTCACCGATTGTCACATATATACTCCAACATTCACTGATTGTCACATATATACTCCAACATTCACTGATTGTCACATATATACTCAAACATTCACCGATTGTCACATATCCACTCCAACACTTATTGATTGTCACATATATACTCCAACACTTATTGATTGTCACATATATACTCCAACACTCACTGATTGTCACATACATGCTCCAACATTCACTGATTGTCACATATCCACTCCAACATTCATTGATTGTCAAACATATACTCCAACATTCACTGATTGTCACATATCCACTCCAACATTCATTGATTGTCACATATATACTCCAACATTCACTGATTATCACATATCCACTTCAACACTCAATGATTGTCACACATCCACTACAACATTCACTGATTGTCACACATCCAATACAACATTCACTGATTGTCACATATCCACTTCAACACGCACGGATTATCACATATCCACTTCAACATGCACGGATTATCACATATCCACTTCATCAATCCCAGATTATCATATATTCACGTCAACATTCATGGATTATCGTATATTCCCCTCCGCCACATTCTGAGAGCGATCGTGTCTTCGCCTGGGGGTATGGTAAGAGCGGCATCTTGATGTGCACAATTAGACGTGAGCTACTGAGGTCGATACACATTCCCAACACAGACCTACCATTATCTTCGATCACATGTTGTGTGGGCAGAGCGCTCTCTCGCTAAATGTGATATGGAGAAAGGTGTATGATCACCTGTATTCTGGCAGCAACGTCTTTCCAGTCTCTTCTAAGAGAATCGATAGCTGCAGATGTTATTGTAAATAGTTGTCCGTCTTAAATAACAATAATGGAGGCAAAAGTCGTGGTTTAAAAGATCAGCATTATCGTATAGCATGCCATTTGCAGAACATCGTTCTCATCGCTGCTTGCCGAGAAGGTTCTTGCTCATTCGATTTTGTGCCTCATGCATGTTTATGCCCTTGGTGCCAGCAGTGTTCTGTGTCCATCTGTATGCTGGTCGTCCACTTTTGCTTTTTTTTCCAGCCTTCTTCCAGCCATGTCTGTTAGCACTGCTTTTTGCAAATTGCTATGTCGTTTAATATAGTTGTTAGTCGTTAGTCGCGGTTCAGTTCCTGTGCCAGTGATTATCACACACAATGTTCCTTACTGCCCCGTGTCAAAATTGAAACAATCAGCAATATTGACAAACCAACAATACGCACTGGCAAGTAACATCATACAGCCTCTGTCATAATGCCAACACATGAGACCGCCATGAAAATTACAGTTCATTGTAAATGGAAGCGGCAGTCACCAAAAAAGCAACAGCTTCAAATGCATACATTATTGCATAATGCAAATCTAGCTAGTTCAGAAACCGAGCTCCCCTATTGTCTGATCATGCAATTCAAAATGCATACAACAGGTGTAAAAGCGCTCCACTTGAAATTCACAGCTCAAAGTCTCGCTCCAAACACTTAACTCAGTAGCTGGGCGACGGAACACGTACTACCAGTCCAACATGAGGAAAATGCGTAAGCAATCGTAGCCTGAAGCGAAAACACGCCAGAGGCTTTAACAGTTCAACCGCCTATCCGCCATGTTGGGCGTCATTTAATATACGACGCAGTATTTCAGTTTCCAAGGCATGATGCTGCTTGTGATGCAGTTGTCTTTGATGTTCAGACCTTGTAGAATGTCAGTATTTGTGTTCTTCGTGGTCACCTGGATGGCTTGGCCACGTGGCATGGTCGAGACAGAAACACGGAGCTGATCCACGACTCTGGTGATGGAGTGAGATGGCAAAACATGATCGCCCACGCTTATCATCATGGCACATGATGGATGGTGGTAAATAATATTATAAGAATTCTTCCGTGACATTTAAGTTCAAAAGTCATCATTTTGGTCTTCCGTGACTGCGAAATGTTTATAAGGCGCTTAAAAATCGAACTTCGTTGCACTGGGTCTTAATCCCATATGGCTCAGTCTCCGCAGCGCGTAAAACGTCGCACAAAGCACGTACTCCGTAGCTCTAGCGACAACCTTCAGGAGTCTCCGAAAAAATGCACTCATGAACCGAAGGACGCGACCGAAAATCGAACCCACAATTTTCGGAGCCCGAGTCAGACGGCTTGACTACTTCGTCACGGAGACTTCCATACGAAATGTTTCTAACAATATAGAGAACTGCAAAGTTATAAACAGACAGGCTTTATCAAGATATGGTCAAGGTATAGCAAGGCAGAATGTTCAAGGAAGGCTCAGAACATAAACTTCAGAGGATCTATCACCGACATTCTTCGCTGTCGACATGGCACCTAACGATGGTGATACGTGCCAAGATAAAAAGACGCGGTATCGGTGTACCGGCGCACAGCTTTGGGATATTATAGTGACCCACAGACACGGAGGACACAGATGCAAGAGACGCGGCCGAGGAATACATACAAGAAATCAGTAAGGACAACCTCATAATATACACAGACGGGTCCAAGAACGAACAGGGAGAGGTAGGAGCAGGAGTAGTGGTCCCAGACTGGAAGCTAAAGAGACAGTTCAAGCTAACAGACCAGACAGCAGTATGCACGGCCGAACTGGTAGCCATAATGAAAGTTCTAGAGATCGCAGCCGAAAATCCACCACTGAGACTGTGTATATTAACAGACTCCCTGTCATCAGTACAAACGCTCGGGAACTTCAATAGAGGCAACAAACCCGACATAAAAGAGGAGATACTAGCGACAGCCACAAACCTCAGGTACATGGGATGCCAAGTCACCATCGGATGGATACCAGCTCACAGGGGTATCCCGGGAAACAAACAGGCAGACAGTGCGGCGAAACGAGGAATAACCAGCAATAATAAAATCTGCACATGCCTGGTAAAGTAGAAGGGAAGAATATAGTTAAAAACTACATTCTCAAGGAATGGAGGAAACAGTGGCGAGACAGCGCTAAAGGTCGTCATGCATACCAAGTACTGGGTGAACCCAGCTACAAGCCACAAGTCAAGACCAACATGAAAGCACCGGCAAACAGACAGCTGTGGAGAATCAGACTAGGCAATTGGAAAGACACAAGAGAAAACCCATTCTGCAGGGAGTGCCGAGAAAACAACACCATCGAACACTACTTACTAGTATGCGACAAGTACAATAGAGAGAGAGAAGGGACCTGAGAGATCACTTTGTCAAAACTGGGAAACCAATGACAATGACGGAGTGCCTGCACATAAACAACAACCCAGAAACACAGCGACTGGTCAGACAGTTCCTATGCAGAACAGGGAAGACCGTATAACCTCCATACACTGTATATATATATGCATATGTATGTTTGTACGTATGTGTGCATGTTTTTTATGTTTTTTTTTTATTTTTTGCTTTTTTTTTTAAAGTAAAAAAAAAAAAATCTATGTACGTAATTTTTAAAAAAAATGGCAGGAAGGTGGGTTGGCTCTTCCGGCAGAGCACTTGAACTAGGATGAGACCGGGTCATCTTGTTGCTACACCAAACCCACACGTGATGATGAAAAACGCCAAACAGCAAACGTAAAGGAGTTCGAGCCGCCGACCGGGGGGACAGCTTGAGACTTGCAGTTGAATTCCCTGCCTTTGCCTGCAACGAGTCTTCATGAAGACTGGGCATAACCGGGACCAGCCCCGATGAGAATAACACAAGAAGCCACAAGCACGTAACAGTGCTAATAGAGAAAAGAAGCCAGCAAACTAAAGAACGCGGGCCCCAATAGGCCCGAACAAGGACCGGTCTTTATCAGGACCATCACAAGACAAAGAAAACAAACAGATAGCACACAAAAAATCTATCCGACGAACAGAGCGGAATCAATAAAACCAGTAGGAATTAGGACGAACAATCCACACAACCACGGCTCTCAACAATAACCACCGCTGAGGAAGCAGGTTAGACGAGACCGAATTTGGAATTTTTTTTGGGAAAATTGGAATTGGAATTGGAATAGTGACCACGTGACTTCGGGGTCAACTCAGCCTACTGAAATAATTAATTTAAAATTGTCTTTAAAATAAAGTTGTCTATATGCTAATAGAAAATTTACGTATTGAGTGCCATGAAATATAAGCCCACTGCCATATGCCAAAGATCTGCGGTAGCGGAGTGGCCAGAACTCTTGTCTGCCAGCCCTTTAGTCATATGTAACCACTGACCAGGGCTTTAGGGGGCTGCGTGGTCTCGAGGTATGGTGTCCGCCTCGAGTGCTGGAGGTCCCGGGTTCAAGCCCTGGTGAGGACCGGGATTTTTTCACGTGGACTTCTAGTAATAAAATTTCCCCTGGTCTCTGGGTAGTGAGATCGGATGCCCGTGTGTATTGTTGCGCACGTAAAAATTCCCTTGGCAGTTGGAAATCGAAAAAGAGTAGCCTAACGGCGCTGTCCGGGCAAAATTTCGAGTTAAAAATCTACCCAAAGTATTTCAGGATCCTCACCGGTTCTACGGAGTTCGTGCACTGAGCTGAGTTTCTCCGGACTCAGGTTTGAGTTAGGAGGAGAACAGAGCACTTTTGGGTTACACCCGTGTGCCGTGATGTTGATCCATCGACTAAACTAAACTAAAGCTGCCAGGTTGATCCAGGGAAGTCGAGGCGGCCGGTGTAATGTTGACTATGTTATCTAATCAAATGTCGATTGGTCCATACGGAATTATCATACGGGACTTATACCATATGCTCAATAGACCTCAGGGCGTGTAACATGAACTATTGCTTCACTTTACTTACTATACACCCAATAGACCTCAGGGCGTGTAACATGAACTATTGCTTCACTTTACTTACTATACACCCAATAGACCTCAGGGCGTGTAACATGAACTATTGCTTCACTTTACTTACTATACAACCCAATAGACCTCAGGGCGTGTAACATGAACTATTGCTTCACTTTACTTACTATACACCCAATAGACCTCAGGGCGTGTAACATGAACTATTGCTTCACTTTACTTACTATACACCCAATAGACTCTCAGGGCATGTAAAAGCGTCCTTTACTTTACTTTACTTACTTTCTGTACTTTACTTTACTTTACTTTACTTTAGTTTACTTTACTTTACTTTACTTTACTTACTATATACCCATTTG
>JACEFZ010022309.1:0-22022 GCA_014155875.1 Cepaea nemoralis | reverse complement strand
TTTTTTACACATTTCCCACATCATTAGCAACTGTTCAGTTCACTACTCCTGTAGGTTTATATTGTTTTCGGGCTCCTTTTGGACTGTTTCTTGCGCTGACCTGTAGTAAGCATTTTCCCAACTCTTACTACTTTATTTATGTTTTTCTCAGGGTTCGGGTTTTCTAACAGTATGCGGGTGCGATGTTTTACATTGCCCAGTCTGTTTTCTTGTAGTTCCCCTCGAGAGTGTGCTGCTTTCACTTACAACTCATTTTCTACAGTTAGAAAGACTGCCGATGGTCACTGCCACCAGTGTTTCCCAACAATTCGTGTAATGTTCCACTCCGGGTTTGGTGAATGAAAAAGCCGGTCGGGTATTGTAGAGTGCCATGATCTCGAATAGAAAGTATGTGGGTCGGAGGGCTTTTTAAACCAAGATGAATCTATTCTCATCCTGCCAGTCTTCCAGTCTTTTCCCCTCTCGGGTCCATGTGATCATAGCCCCAACTCTGCGAGTGGCTTTGAATCGCCAAAACCAATCTTTTTTTTCTGTTATGGTAGTGTGTCCAGGGCCTGTGGGCGGTCACTTGGACATTAATTGATCAGATGTAGGTCTGTTCACCTTCTTAAGTTTAAGTGTCGGGTTACTAAACCCCCTTTCCATGAAAAATTCTTTGGGAAGCAATGTGTTATTTTTAAAAGGGGTCAGTATCCCACCTTTTCGCCTGTTCTTTCGGTCAGATCGGTAACACTGGTAGCCTGATTTTGAAGGCTATATTTCGTTGAGGTGAGTTTCTTGCAAGCAACATATGCTTACTTTTCTTGGTCCAAGTTTTTTTCTAATTCTATTTTTTTTGTTGCTGACCCCCCCGCATTCAGTGCATTTTTTTTGTCTTCGTTTAGTATGCCAGTCATCCTTTTCTCGTGTCCCCTGCTCCATCTCAGGACATCTGAGAAGGACCTCCGTAGTTGTGGTTGGACCTTTCGAGACATAGGCCCGGCACTGCACCGCCGGGGTCCAAAGCAGGGCGAAACACCATAAAATTAGCAGTAGTCGACATATACCATTTTTGCGTGATTTTGTGGCATCCCCGATTTCTGTGGTGCGCCTCTTGGCTGGTTGCCTCCGTCTTCAGCACCTTTCTTTGCTAGAGCAACTGTGGTCTTACTCGAGTTTAGATGTGTACACGTGCACACACGTGTCTGCACATGCATGTATGTGTATACACATCTAGAGCACACTGGTTATTTTCCGGCGCCAGAAACTCGCCGTCGCCCCTTCTCCTGTTAGTTTAAACAGTTTCCGCCACGTGAAGGCCAGGAGTTGGACTTTTGCTGCATAGGTTATGTATTCACGAGCCATTGGGGTATTTAAGCAATGTTGGGCGCTCACCCCATCACTGCGCCCCGGCTACATACAGCAACATTTGGAACCTATAGCGAAGTAATAATGAGAGAGATCAAAGAGATGCCAGGAATACTAGTTGGAGGTTATAATATATATAATATACGCTATGCAGATGACACAGTATTGGTGGCGGATAATTCAACAGACCTTCAACAATTATTAGACGTTGTAGTAACAGAGAGTGCAAGGAAAGGACTCTCCTTGAATATCAAGAAAACAGTAACAATGGTAATATCAAAGAAAATGGTGACACCAAAATGTGACATAGAAATAGAAGGGAAAATCCTTAACCAAGTGGATAATTTTAGATACCTAGGGGCATTTATAACATCAGATGGAAGATGTACAACAGAGATTAGGAGCAGAATAGGGCAGGCAAAAGCCGCATTTCAGAAAATGAAGAGTATCTTATGCAATAAGTCGCTATCACTGAATGTAAGAAAGAGAGTGCTGAAATGCTATGTAGAACCAGTTTTGCTGTATGGCAGTGAATCTTGGAATGTAAATGAACAAATTAAGAAGAAATTAGAAGCAACAGAGATGTGGTTCCTGAGACGAATGTTGAGAATTCCTTGGACTGCCAGAGTAACTAACGACGACTGCCTGAAACAGGCTAATGAAACTAGAACACTATATACAACAATAAGAAGAGACGAACAGCTTTCTTGGTCATGTAATGAGAAGAGAGGCATTGGAGAACATAGTAACAACTGAAAGATCGAGGGGAAGAGAGGCAGAGGCAGACCAAGAGAATGATGCTGGATGGATTGAGACGGTGGCATGGAGGAATATCAGCAGCAGAGTTGATCCAGAAAACCAAAGAACGAGATTTATGGAGAGCCATGAACGCCTACGCCAGCCGGCACGGCACTTGATGATGATGATGATGATGATAATGATGATGATGATGATGATATATATTTAAATTTTTAATCCCTTTTCGCTGTGGTTCGGGCTATTCCCACATCGTGTCTTGCCCGTTCTTGCGTTCTACCCCGAGTAGACAAATGTGTAACTGTGGTGGAGCTCCTTACATCCTTTCCCCTTCTGTGATTATTCCATCTGGACCCATTGTTTTGTGTTTTAGGAATTTTCTGAATAAGTGATTTTACTTTCGCTGATATGAAATTTGGTTCCTGTTGTTCATGGCTTTTAGACACAACATTTGGATTTTCTATGTTATTTTCGGGGGTAAGTAGTTTTTCCGTGGGGTACTTCCATGGCGAAGGGTACGAACGCAGTTCGTAATCCCGCATACCCCCGTTCGAAACACAGATTGGGCTATTGTTAGCAGAACCTTTTACGAAATTTCAGGTCAAGAAGAACATGTGCGCCGCCATAGACTTAGAGGACGCATATAACAGAGTATCTTTCGAGCCTTGATGCAAACCCTCCTCAGGCTGAAAGTGCACCCCACCTTGTACGATGGATAGCTGCAGTTCTGCTCCAAAGGAAGGGGGTGCTAAATGGGGAGTTGGTCTTCGGGGCCATAACGATATGTCCAGGTTTGGCCCCCGGGTTCACCACTGTCACCAGTACTATTCAACGTGTATACGGTGCCGATCACTGACAACATTTGGGAGGGAGGGGTGGACTCTGTCATTCTTTGACGACATCCTCGTGTATCGACAGGTCGAGATAGACGGGGCGGTTGCCAATGATATGCTGGGGGAACTAGATCAAATTTCCTCATGGTGTGCTGATCTGATGCCCTTGTCAAACCCCGCAAAGGCAACGGTTACATGGTTCTCACTAAACAACCATATTTTGAAAAAAGACCCCCCGGCGTAAGAAGGGATGGGAGCAGTTTGAGTAAACCCAGTCAATGACATATCTTGCGTGAGGCTTGATCGTAGCCTGTCCTTCAGAGATCTGTCGATTATGTATAACGAAGGCTGGAAAAGTTTTGTCAGCAATGAGAGTCATGGGCGACTGCCATATGGGCAAAGACTGCTAATACTTCTGTTCCAAGGGACTTGTGCTTTCACGCATCGAGTATGCCCTGGCCATCCTCACTGTCAGCCCTACACAGATTGGAAGACTTGAAAGGTACAAAACGAAGCCATGCGCATCATTTTGGGCTGCACGAGAGACACCAGCTGTGTAGCAATGAGAAACCTCCTTGACTTCCCGACAATGGAACATAGGATCAAGATCTGGAGAGCTCGTGCATACTTAAAAATAAGTGCAGATGAGCAGGCACCCTCTGCATGACTCTATATTCAGAGAAAGGGTGACAGGCTAAAGAGGGGCAAATCATGGATGGTCGGGCGGAAGATGTCGTCAGACAGGTCTGCAGTCTTACCAGTATCAACCCCGGCAAGGAATGGGTGCCGGTGCCTCCAGCTGTTAAGTGCACTTTCTCCTGCATTATCACACTCGACAGACGGTGCAGAGAGCAGAACCCTGCCGCTGTCAATGCAGAGGTTAACGCGCTCATCTATGAACACTCAGATAGCCCCGAAGTGCTCATCTATACAGATGGATTCTGTTGTAAAGCAGCAGAGAAGTGCGTGGGCATTTACAGCCCGTTCGGCGGGCCGAACCGTTCAAGAATCCAATGGTGCCCACTCTATGACCACGAGCAGCATGACGATGGAGGTGATGGCAGTTACACAGGCTTTTCATATGGCTGGAATCACAGCATTATACCAACGTGTGTGTACTAAGTGATTCAATGAGCATGATTCAGAAGGTCGAAAGCTGGATCTGTACGTAGACAGTGGATTGAAGCGCTGCGGAAGTCGGTTGTCCGTAAAGTCACCTTCATCTTCGTCCCGGGACATGCGGGAGTCGAGGGAAATGAACGAGCTGACAAACTGGCTGGCTCTGCACCCCCTGTAGATGGCCAGCCCATGGATCGTGCCGATGTTATTAACGTCCTTAAAGATATGGCGAGAACAGAGGACTTTGACGTCAGTGATTCCACATCGCTGTCCAGGATGAAAGACCTGGGAGTAAGAATCGGCACAGCCAGACGCGAGAGGTACATCGGGAAAACAAAGCGCCTCGTCAACCAACACAGAACTGGCACTATTAGCCACCGGACGCTGATGAATATGCTGGGGGGAGGATCTGAGCACCTATGGACATGTCCGGAGTGCAACGAAGATACCCCAACTGATAACTGATAACTGATAGACCTTTTACGTTGTTTTTTTTTTTAACGAAATGGTGTGGGTGCTGGACGTTCAGAAAGCAATGGCAAACTACTGAACGTAAACTTGCCAAAAGATCATTCATTCATTCAGTAGCATGTCCTTTGCAGAACCTCGCTCCCATAACAACCTTCCGGAAAATCTCTCGATCATAGGCAAGATGTCCCGCGTCCGATACACCCATCTGAAGATCATTCGCCACATCCTGCACCCATCTTCTCTTTGGCCTTCCTCTTCCTCTCTTCCCAGGCATATATCCCTCCATTATTGTTCTCTCCAAACTTTCGTGACGTTTCAAGTGACCAAAATATTTCAATTTTCTTTGTTTTATTGTTTTTAATCGTTTTTAATAGCCAACCTTCTTCAATATTCAGCTCTTGAAGTACTGATGCATTTGTTCTTTTCTTTACCCAAGATATTCTTAGAACTCGTCTATAACATTTATATTCAAGAGATCACAACAGCAAAATATGCTGGTGTTGACTGCGACGGCCTGTAAAGGATATGCAACTAACTAACTATGTAATTTTTAAGTATTCTGCCTATCTTGCTAGTCTTTGTTGTGGATTACATAAGTGTATATCTCTTCAGTTTTGTTTAATAATTTTTTTATGATAGTGGTTGGGTTTTAGCGTGCATCTCTGTTTCTCATATTATTGACATGTTTATAAAATTATCTTGGGTAGATTTGCTGAAGATTATCATATGATCACCGTATATTCTCAAGGATTCATCTTTAGATATTTTAATTGTTATTTGGCATTTCATTGTGCTGTTCTATATTTGTAACATTGTCTTGTTCAGATTTAGATTAATCCATTTTTAACGCTACCTTCTTTCTGGATATGCTATCTTTAACTTCCACAAAGTTATTCTTAATCTTTTGTCCTGTCCTACTTATTTGGTTCCACATTTATTATCAAGTGTGTCAAGCCTGACAGGCTTAATAATTGTCCATTCTTTATCTACACTAGAGTACTCTTCTGCTGTGATGTAGGGTAAAGAGAGAGGGATAGTACCTCACGGTGAGTGGCAGCCATATCCCAAGGGATAGACCAGGATCCTATATTTGGTTCCCATCTCTGTACCTAGCCCATGTATGGCTCCACGAATACCACTTGTGTACGGCGGTGGCCACACCCGGGCAACAGTCTTGGCTGACTGGCTAAACTACATGAGAGAAGTAGGGGTAATATCCTACTAAGGGAATGTCCATCCCTAGTACACAAAGACTGGGACGGTGGAGAAGGCGGATAAATCTAAACAGATCAACGACTTCGAAAGCGAAACAGCAGAGTGTGTGGCACACATGAGGCGTGTTCAGGACACGATAGTGAACATGGCTGGCCATCGTGGAAGAGATTGGGACCTCACCATGTAATATCCCAAAGACAGCAATGGTAATTCAACAACAAGTGGGAGGATAACATCAAGAGATGGACGAACATCAGCCTGACAGAATATACAGTCAAGGCGAGAGACAGGCAGTGTTGGAGATCCATTGCAGCCAACCTTCATTGCGGAGACGGTACCTGATTGATTGATTGATTGATTGATTGATTGACTCTTCATGGAGTTTCTTATGTAGCTGTATAATTTTTTGTTGTTTGAATTCGCTTCTGACCGTATTTTCCTAAAGCCTCCTATAAATGAAAACGTCTGTTTTTACATTTTTTGTTTCTTATTTTCCTGTATGTTAGTTACAATCTTTAACTTACACAAGTTCATTCGTATGTTGAATTCTTTAAAAAAAAATTATAACTGGTTTATACATCAATGCAAACTACTGAACGCAAAATTTACTAAGAAATCACAATCAGCCCCAAAACAAACGCGGGTGTTGACTGCCACGTCCTGTAAGGGACATGCAACTAACTTTTTATGATATGTATTAGTTTGTGCTTTTACCATTGGATAATATTATTTATCGTTCATCGGGTTTGAAATCTGGCAAACCAGCCATCGTTAGTTACTTGTTACAAAGGTCTCTTAGGGCTTAGGTGTAGATTAGATTTTGGCTCGTAGACGTTTTTCTCAGATTATACACATTAGGAAATTATAAGACAAGTATGTTATAATTAACGACATGTTATCATAAGTGTTCATTCATATTTTAGAAAGCCAGTATTAATACAACGTTACTGACAACCATATATAATAATATATTACTCATTATTGGTGTTCATGAAATCCGTTGAAATTATCGCCATTTTGGCTGCCATTTTCAGTTTTGACAAGGTAGAATTTGCTTTGCCTAAATCAAATGTAACTGGAACCGAACGGCAGTTCAGATTTGCTAGGCCGAGGCTTTTCTTATATCGAAAAGGACATTGTTATAATTAAGGAATCGTTTGGAGATTTCTCAACATCCGAAACACTGGGATATTTACTTAGTTATTTAACCCCATCGGGTCAAAGGATGGGCAATGGCAATGGGCGTACCTTCCATCTTTTCGCTTGATACTTAAAAAAAAATGTTAATAATGAAACCAGCATTAGTGATAGATAAACAATAAGTAACACAAAAGTACCACATCCACGTTTACATGTCAATATTAAGTGGAGATATAATTTGAGGCAAGCAGAATTCACGAAAGGGAACACAGAGGAAAATACTAATAATACTATTATTTAATAACTTGCCAGTTTGTCAGAAGTGAAATAGGACCATGGTAGTGTTAGATCATAGAAATCATGATAGCAGAACGTGTGGGGTGGGGACTAAAAAGAGACTGTGGGTGCAGGGAGGGATGTTACAATAAGATAATTTACTAGCAGTCAGATAGTTTGGATTTACATGGCAACTTAAGTATCACCAGGTGTTAAAGTAGAAAAACAGACTGAAATTTATTACATGTATATAATATTAACCCTCCACCCCCCAAATGAGATGATTACACAAATGTACAAGTAAACAGGTGTAGATGTGGATTCAAATCACCATCCGCTATGTATAATTAAATTAAAACTAAATAAGTTGAACATAGGAATAAATTCAATGAAGCCAAGAAAGAAAAAAACAATTTGGAACAAGTTAGTTAGTTAGTCGAGGCTCGAACTTCACGGCAACAGGTCATCCCCATTATGCTCCATTCCTGTGGCAGTGAATATCACACAAAATGCTCCCCACTGCCCAATGTGAAAATTGGAATAGACGGGAGTCACGGCGATCCAACAGCCCGCACAGGTACATTGTGCATAATGCTGTCACCAAAGTGCCAACACGAAATTCATCCAAGAAAACCGCAGTTCATCGTCGATGGACTCAGCAGTCACCAGAAAGACTTCATTGACCCGGGTTTTCTCACATGGCTTGGTCTTTTACCGCAGGGCGACCCGCGGAAAGTGTTGCACAAAGCACGAACTCCGCAGCTTCAGCGCCGACTCCCAGGAGTCTCCTGAAAAATGCACTCGTGAACCGAAAAGGCAAATCAGTCAATTCAGCAACAGCCTGTAGCCATTGTTCCAAACATGCAGGTCACTGTACAGGACAGATGTAAAAGCATTCCATGCGAATTTCACAGCTCACAGTGTCGCCCACGCACTCACTCAGTAGCAAGGCGACGGAACCATGTACTACCAGTCTAACATGAGGAAAATGCGATTGCAAACCGTAGCCACAAGCATAAACACGCCACAGACCTTAACGGTTCAACGCCTAACTGACATGTTGGCGACCGGAAGTCAAATTTGAACAAGACCCCAAGTAAGGACCAGGACCTGCAAAAGTTATTAGATGTCTAGATGAGATCAAGTGGATTGCTGGCAACAGTTGAGAAATATTTGGAATGAATCATGAACAGAAGTCCTTAGAAAAAGAAATACCAATATAAAGCATAGATTTAGGAGTTAATAATATATATCAGTGCATCCTATACCATAACTTAATAGATTTAACAAAAATCTTAGCAGTCCAGCATGAAGACTTATGGCAAATAATTTTGATATCAACATCATAGAAATCATTAATGCATTATATCGATATGCAAGCAGTGCACAATATAGGATACTTTTTTAAGAGAACAGTAGGGGTTCAACAAGGATATGTCCAGTCCCAGTGGTTTTTAACATATCTAAATTACATTTTGCTGAGGACTGTTAAGTAGTTAACAATAACAAACTATCAGTCAGATACATCAGTCCCTAAACTCAAGGTATTTATCCAGCTAACCTTTCGAGGGGATGACGTAAAGCAATGTCAACAGGACACACTCATTACAGCAGTCGGCTGAACATTCTGTGCAGCAGTTATTAGATACAGAACCACACCTATTCGCACCCCAGCAGTAAAAGAACGTTTCCTCTGTACGCCATATCCAATTGTATTTATCAGTTTACATGCAGGTGCCAGTCTACCTACATAGGCAGAACAGAGAGGCAGTTAAAACAACAGGGTAGTCAAACACATACCCACTTGGATTGACGGAATAATAAACAAAGATGCTGGGAATCTGGCCAAGCCAACACACCACAAACCTCCTGCGTCGTTGACTGGACGGAACATTTTGGAAACCGGTCACGTGATTGATAGGGACAATGTATTTTGCGTGTTGTTTAACACAAAATGGTCACTTGTTAAAGGTCACTGAAGCAATCGCCATTAATCGGCAGAATCCAGTTTTACGCAAATAAAAAGATATGATAGTCAATTTAAAATTACAGTGGTAGACAATTGAGTTATCGTGTGAATATGTGTATATTTCAGCTTGAAGGATATGTCTCACTTTAGTTTATGTTGTGTGATTTCTGCAGTATGTACCTGATGTGATGCAGTGAAATATGGCAGGCAATAAATCGTGCAATCTATTGTTTATGTCTTTGTTATTCAAATTATAAAATAATCAATTGGTTGGTGATATCTGTGCAGTATGTTATTTCTATGACATTGATCTTGTGGCAAGAACAGAATTAGAAACCCAAGACCTTTCAACAAATTAGAGAAAATTTCAAGAATACATGGAAATTAGCATTTAAAAATTGAGGTACTGGTTCAGCTATTAAGAACACAGACCAACCAATATAAAAATCAATAGATAAGTGCCAGAAGATGTGAACACCTTTAAATATCTATGGTCCACTGTAGCGAACAGTGGTTGTTGAAGTTAAGAGATTGAACGAACACTGAAGATGGCCTTATGACAAGGCTAAATCCTGTATGGAAAAGTAATATCAGCTTGAATTCCAAGATCAAACTATAAAGTCACTTGGTGGTAACCATTCTTTTATATGGGTGTGAGAGTTGGTCTCTGCAGAAACAGAACTGAGGTTCTA
The DNA here is from genome assembly GCA_014155875.1 of Cepaea nemoralis. NCBI lineage: Eukaryota > Metazoa > Mollusca > Gastropoda > Stylommatophora > Helicidae > Cepaea > Cepaea nemoralis. Next base: position 12,204 of record JACEFZ010022309.1, on the reverse strand, counting down.
GGCACCTGAATGCAAATTGCTTTAGAAGAGTTCTGCACACATCATATGAGGGCCACAAAATATATGCCTTTTTGCAGGTCCACTTTTTTAAGGACCACTTTTTCACTGGTCAAACATCAAGTTCGCTTGGTTTAAGCATGTCACATATAACAGGAGCATTGTAATTGCAATGGCCGGATGCTTACCTGCCAGCCCGGTGGTCATAAGTTCTAATCCACAGTTAGGCACATTTTTAACATTGACCCAGGCTCCCAGGGCGACCCAGCCAAAACGTGTACCAGGAAATGTCTTGGAAAGTAAAGGCAGTCAACATAATACTGACCACATCGCCCAAGTGCCAATCGGTTTATACAAATAGGATGTAGCACCATGTGTCCAGTGTGCCATCAGACATGTGAAAGTGTGCCATCAGACATGTGAAAGTGTGCCATCAGACATGTGAAAGTGTGCCATCAGACATGTGAAAGTGTGCCATCAGACATGTGAAAGTGTGCCATCAGACATGTGAAAGTGTGCCATCAGACATGTGAAAGTGTGCCATCAGACATGTGAAAGTGTGCCATCAGACATGTGAAAGTGTGCCATCAGACATGTGAAAGTGTGCCATCAGACATGTGAAAGTGTGCCATCAGACATGTGAAAGTGTGCCATCAGACATGTGAAAGTGTGCCATCAGACATGTGAAAGTGTGCCATCAGACATTTGAAAGTGTGCCATCAGACATGTGAAAGTGTGTCATCAGACATGTGAAAGGATCCTTTACTTACTTTACTTACATGTCATAACACCTTAGAGGGAGTCCAACAGGGAGCAGTTGAGGGCAACTGGAAAAGAGGAAGTCTGAGAAAATCCTGGACTAATAACATTAAAGAGTCGACTGAGCGTAGCATATCCACACTTTGTGCTTATTACTGAGGACAGAGAGTGGCGGAGGATTCTGGTTACAGATGCTTCTGTCATGACACTCTTGTGAGCTGCATCCAGGGTTATGAGATGAAATTATGGAGATAATAAATAAAGGAACACCCTGAAAGCACATTTAAACAATTTTCCATTCTGGAACATTTGTTCCTATCCCTAACTTAGTCTTCTTGGATCCATCTGTTTAAATAGTGATGCTATTTTTTGATATTTGCCTTATGCCACTCTTGACTTCCTGTTATATTTTCTTGGGTTAGTGTCAGAAATCCACTTGTAAGACTTGATTGCTACTAGATTGCTGTGGATCTCCGAGGAGTTGCAGAACTTAAAATAATGTTCATGTTATTCTCTGCAGGATGTCTGAAGCAGTGTTGCAGGTTTCTTCTTCAGTGGACGACTACCTAAGGCAAGTAGTTCCTGTGCTGCAGAGATGCAAACAAACTGTTCGTGAAATTACAAGTAGAGATCTTAAAATATGTGGAAAAGAAAGAGGACATTTAATTCTGTTTTTCACCATTGAAATTACACCAGGTGTACAGCAGAGTCAGAGAGGTCGCTCACGCAATCTATCTGGTGCTGATATTAAGACAAATGCAGAAGGTTTAAATTTTATTGAGCATGTCAAGGTGTTTGCTGATAAATTGAGAGATGTAGTTTTAAAACTGCTTGTTGCTGAGAAAGAGATGACAAGAAAAGACAGTACTATGCCAAGGAAACTAACAAAACTAACAGAATTAAAGAAAAACCTTGATGAATTCACCAGGCTTCTGGACAACATTGTAACTTTCTACACTGGCAGATTTTTAGGATTACACAGATGACCTACCTAAGTGGAAGATGTGAACAAATTAAGAGTTGTGGCCAGTTTAAAAAAAAACTAAAACAAGATGAACTTGCCGCTTTGTTTGCTTCATATGATGCAGAGTTCAGCACAAGTAATGAAGTCATAATGTGCACCATATTAGGTCTCGGCGAAGATTATGGTCATTGGCTTCAAGAACTGGATACTGAAATGCTCATGCATGAGCCTATATTATATTATTTACAGAAGTCCATAGAGCTTAAAGAGAATGAATTGGAGGCAGAAGGAATTCTACGTCAGTCTGGCAAACAGCTGACAATCTTCATAGTCTTGGTTTCAATAGAGAAACAGCTGAAGCTATCACTAGGCACATTCCTGATAAGTTTGTTGATTTACAGAAACCATCTTTCTGGGCTACATGATACCTGGATCATGCTTGTCGACATCATCCACTTTTGGGTAATGGGTCCAGGACACCCAGATATCTACAACATGAACATCTTTTGGATGAATGGTTTGAAGTAAAATTGCCTCTTGATACTGCTGAGACAAGGGGATGTGAAAATGCAAAGCTTGGCTTGAATGAGACAATAGGGTCTGAAGATGTAAAACTGTGTGCTGTCAGGATGATTAATATATCTTCTGATGAAAGTCAAGGTAACGTTCTTGTTGAGGAATTTTTACAAGAACTGAACAGTGATGAAAATTGTCTCCTTTACCACGGAACTACACACAAAAGTGCAATGTCAGTTGTTACTTATGGAATTATTGTAAATGACGGCAGCCAGAAGCAGGATTTTTCTAAAGGAGATGGTTTATATAGACAGATTTGACAATGCCAAATCTTGGAGTCGAGCTGGCAGGGGAGAATATCAGGCAGTTATTGTGTATAGTGTTAACCGGAGTCTGCTAGACTTAAATGAGAGCAATGGTTTAGACTTGAGTCAGAACACACCTTTGTGGGAGGAAGCGGTGAGATGTTGCAGAAATGGGTATAGAAATAAAAAGAGTAGACAGTTCTTTGGAAAGTATGCTTTCATTCAAGGGCCACCATGTAAGAATCCAGGAGACGTTAATGGAAGTAACCCACTGCTGCCCTACGAAGAGGCTGGCATTCAGTTTTGTATCCGTGACGACTCATTTGCTGAGGAATTTGGCAGCTTAAATAATGTTGCATGTGTCAGATTTTATTAACCTGGCTTAATCTGTTAGATTTTACACCTATGTGCACTCTCTGGGGACAGAGTGACCTAGAAGCAGTCTTGAACCTGAAAAGAGCCATGTGCAAGCTGAACTGTAAAGAGTTGTTGTTCTTTTTTGTTGTTGTTTGGTTCTTTTCCATTTGGCCTTGTGCTGTCTGGATATGAATACAATTCTAGAGCAATCTGAAATGTGCCTGATATACTAAGGAATTTGTATTATACCTAGACTGTTTATCCATCTTTTGCAAGGAAACCTTTTGTTTTCACATCTAGTGTGTCCGAGTGATACCGTTTTTTTTTTAAAAATAGAGCAGTGTCGATTGGTTCTCTATTATAATTTCTTATTCTGTCATTTAGTCCCCGCTAATCACTGGTATCATGAAGGCTAATAGACTACAATGGCTGGGGCATATAGATTCTGGTATACTCACTAGCATTGTTTAGAAATCCTCCTTGCATGATCTATGGGTGGAGGCTAAAGCCCTAATGGAAACATCCATGTCAGTGAAGGTGATCCCAACAACCTCTGAGTGTTGGTCTATTTCTTTTTTGCCAACTGTCAGATAACTTGAAGGGTAGTGTCATTCACTGGCATTTAGTAGATCTTGTTAATCTTTCTTTCACCTTGGATTGTTGTGACCTTAGGATGATGATGGTTGGTAAGGTTTATTATTTGATCACTTGGTTAACTATCCAGTTATCGTCTTAGTACATTGGAGTTGGTTTGTGCAGTAAATGTCTGGTCTCAAAATTTACATATATTGCTCCTTGTAATATGTTTGGTACTCTTGTTATTTCACTTTATTCACGTTGCCTTCTATTTTATTAGTGTGGACAATGGTGTCATAACTATAATTGCATATAACTTCTGTATGGACTTTGTTTTTTCAACTGATACCTTGTCACTTGGAAGATGCATAGCTTAAAGGTTACGTCATCTGTGCCTGGCTCATGCAGACATTAGATTTCCAGTATGGGCGGTGTGGATTTTACATATGTATATGGTATACACTCCGCCTTGATCCTAGGGTAGTGTATCGGATGTCTGGCCTTCCTGTCTCTTATACACATCTTTCTCTGACGGGGGCAAACTTTTAAGAAGACTTATCTGTATATTGTGCACATTAAAAATCCCTTGGCAGTTGGAAATTGAAAAGAGAGCTGGTGAGATCGCTGTCCAGGCAACATCTGAATAAGTAAGCCAAGCCACAAAAGAATATGTTTAGCATATGTGATTCCCACATATATATATATATATATATATATATATATATTTGTATCTGTATCCTTACTGATGCTTTGAAGTTTGTGCACTGTGTTGAGATCTATGGAAGGAGACTGAAGTATTTAAGGAGATATAAGGTCCCATGAAAATTATCCTTTACCAAAACACGAGCACATGTCATGTCTGCTTACATTTCTCATATACTCCTCATTGAGCAAGTGATTATAAGCTTCATTTGTGTCCACTTCACTTATATTTTTGTAATTTTCACTAATTACCTTGTAAATAGGTGTTTTCCTATTTGTCTGGTATGCCATTATATCATCATTACCATGTACCTTGACAAATGGTGGAGGCTTTCATGTCTCTCCACAGATCTCCATCCTTTGTGTCCTGGATCAATTCTGTTAATGACATTTCTCCATGCCATTATCTTGGTCCATCCAGCACCATTTCTCTTGGTCTATCTCTGCCTCTTCTACCACTGATCTTTCCAATTGTCATGATGGTCTTCAATGTCTCTCTTCTTGTGATATGACCTAAGAACACTGTCTCTTTCTTATGTTGTACATTCATTAGCCTCTTTCAGGCAATGATTGTTAGATTTTCTGGCAGTCCAAGATATTTTCAACGTTTGTCTCAGAAAAATCTTTGCTTCCCCTAAGCTCTTCCTGTCTTCGTTTATATTCCAAAACTCAACCCCGTACAGCAGAAGTGGTTGAATACACATTTCAGTACTTTCTTTATGACATTCAGTGAAAGTGACTTATTGGATCAGATACTTTTCATCTTCTGGGATGCAGCTTTTGCTTGTCCTATTCTGCTCTTAGTTTCTGTCATGTTTCTTCCACCTAACATTATGATGCCCTCAAATATTTGAATTTATTGATTTGTTGAAAAATGTTTCCTTTAATTGTAATATCACATTTTTGTATAATCTTTTTCTGTGATAAAACCATTTTTTCTGTTTTCTTAATATTCACTTGGAGTATTCTTTGTATTCTATGTTATTACAGTGTCCAATAGTTGTTGCTGATCTTTTGCGGTTTCAACTATTAATTCAGTGCCATCTGCAAAATGCAGATTGTTTATATTATAACCTCAAACTTGTATTCCTGACCTCTCTTCGATTTCTCTCATTGTTATTTTGCTGTAGAGTGATAAAAGTTCCCGTGCAGAACACACTCTTCTCTTAATCCATGCTTTAACTATTCATAATTGCCAACTTTATTTTCTATTTTAATTGATGCTGCTCTACAGTAATTATTTTTTTATTATTCTGAGATCACACTCCGTTATGATCATTTTGTCATGTTTCACTTTATCAAATACTTTGGTGTAATCGATAAAGCACAAGTATAGATCTTTTTGTGTAATTGATCTCTCTCTCTCTCTCTATTATGGAATATATTTATTATTTATTCCTTTCTCCACAAATCCATACTGTTTGTTCTAATTTCTACCTGTATTCATGATAATTCTGAGTGGAAGTATGGTGACGGCGTTTATGAGGTTGATTGTACAAAATTCTTCTCATTCAATTGTTCCTGGTCTCCTGAGTACAGCTATAATTACATCTTTCAGCATATCAACAGATATGTATCAACTGTTGTAAATATTCAGCAGTTCAATTATTTCCATTTTGAATTCTCCCAATACCTCTAATTCATATTTCATGATTCTATTAGGCGCATGTGATTTCCCTTTCTTCATGTTTGATAAAATCATTGACTTCTTTGTTTAGGTTTTTTTTTAAAACCAGATCTCATCCAGCTAATCTTGCCTATTCCTAGGATATTAATCTAATCTTTTTCATCTTTTTGAATACATTCTGATTTCTGCCAATGTCACTGTGGTCTGCTTTGATTCATGAAAACATGGGAAGATAATCTGGTAAATTCCAATTGACTTCCACATCCACCCATGGATATGTTACCCCTGCCTTTGACAGCAATACCCAACTGTCAGGACAAGTAATGTACCCTGCTCAGGGGAAGCTGAGAGGTTATGCTTCCCTCCTCAGAACATACCGGATTTGATCTCGGCATAGGGCTGGACATTTTCCAAAGAACCACTGGTTTCCAATGATGTCTCTTGGGTTGTGAGATCATATACCTAGCCTTCTCACATAAAGGAGGAAAGCAAGAGGTCCGGTGTGTAAGTTGCACATATAAAAAAAATCTCAAGGCATTTAGAAAGGTCAAAGAGTTGGCCGTGGGGCTACTGACCTTTCCAAATTACTAGAAAAGTAAACGTACCCATGGGTAGATGGAGCCGTTACCTTTGATGGATTCTGTCACCTTGGACAGAATCTTGTCTAGAGGAAACAAAACACTACACACGTGCATGCTGAAGTCAGACACACTGACCATTGAGGTGCATAACTAGGTGTGATGCACTTCCCTCGAGGTGCGAAGAAGGAGAATAATGCCCATATCTGCACAGATGTCGGGTTGTCCATTTATACTGGTGAACACTCAGACCCCAGAGCTGTGTGCTGCACAGCTACGTGTTGTCCATCATCCACCACTTGGAGGTGCAGTTGGGAGTGTCCCTTCAACAATATATAAGACCTTAGATATGCATATTTTGTCAGTCTGTAAAGCTATCTCTTCTGTATATATATATATATATATATATATATATATATATATATATATATATATATATATATATATATATATATATATATATATAAAGAGCAATGTATGTCCGGATGTTATTGATGCGTTCGCGAACGGTCCATCCGATTGAGATGAAATTTTCTACATGTTTTCTTCTCATTCCCGTGCAGCCAACTGTCATAGTTTGTTAGTGTACAAACAGTTATTTACTTAATAAAATTTAATATTTTAATTTACATTATAATTTATATATAGCGAGGGGACTTAACTTAAGAAAAGTTATATCAAGGGACATAACTTTTAATAGCATTGCTATATATTTTATATATAATTGTTGCATTGTTATCAAAGCTTTATAAACTGTTTGTCTACAGTTATTTACAGGCATATGCGTTATAATATATAATGATAAAATCTTTAAGGCATTTTCAAAGTTTTCATAAAAATAATGCATCTATTTTAAATAAGTGAAAATTTTCTAACTCATCTTTTTATGTTTAAAGAAGTTATCTACAGTCATGTAGGTGATTAAAAACAGTTTTCATTAAAAATAATGGATTTATTTTAGATACGTTAGAATTTTATTTCTGTACTTTTTTGGGAGTGGAACTTTTGAATTAATCGAAGCATTTGTTTTTTTCCGTTCGCTTGGCCGGGAGAAGGTCAGTACACAATTCACATGTGTATATGCTTGATTTTGTTTTTGTTTTTAAAAAAAGGTTGGCCGCGTGTGCGGTCAACATCAGGTTTTCCCAACATTTCATTCAATGTTGTGGGTGTGAAAGAGAACACATGGTGTGTGGAAGGACTTTTTTCCCCCATACTTTATGCATACTATGTAAATATGTAATTTGATGTTTGAATGCCCTGTTAAACAGACCTACACAAATACCATACAGACAGACAGATTGATCCCCACCAGGGGCTGGGCGAAGCCGGGCCGGGTCCTCTAGATGGATGGATGGATGGATAGATAGAGAGAGATAGGTAGGTAGTTAGGTAGAGAGGCAGGCGGACGGATGGATGGATCCCCGCCAGGGGCTGGGCGAAGCCGGGCCGGGTCAGCTAGTATATATATATATATATATATATATATATATATATATATATATATATATAGCCTGGTTTTTGTTAATATTAATTGTCAAAATATCTTTCAACCAGAAACACAAACAGCTTTAAGAGGAGAGTATACAAGAATTGAATATGTATTCAGAAGAGATAGCTATTATATATTGTTAAAATTAATAATAAAATAAGACTACTGTAGTATATATATATTGGTTATACTTTTAATACACTGTTTTTCAAACTTGAGTAATATAGCGTGTTGTAGTATTAAGTTGATTTATTTTCTACAGTAAATTTTACTTTTATGATTAGTTATAGTTTCAGTTTTTATAAAAATCACGTATATTATATGGGTTTAATTTTTAAGTGCTTATTTACTTGTGCTTCTTTCCATTTATTTTTAAAATCTACCATATTGTTTTTTTTCCCCCATGGCAGCTTTTATTTTGTAATTAGCTGATAAAATGCCAGCAGTTTATGGTTAGTTGTGAGGAGAACTTAAACATTTCTGTCAAGACCTGTTCATAATTTCATTCTTGAACATTACCACTGCCACCAGGAAGAATTGCACACCTGAAGCAACCTAGAAAGTAACTGCTGGTGTTTGCTTGAAAACACATTCAAGAAATTAAGAAACAATTGATTATGAGAGTTACAAGAGGAGATGATTTTTATTCAAATGTCTGGATCCTCCACTCTGACCCACATAAAAAAATGGATACAAGTGTCTGTATAGTTTGATATTAACAGGAAAGCTAATGTGGCTTTTACATATAAGATTCAGTCTTGTCATGACAGATGAGACAAGTTTACAACTTTCATAAAATACTGATGTTTATTGTAAAATGTAGTTTACAAGTGTCAGTATAGTTTGATATTAACAGGAAAGCTAATGTGGCTTTTACAAATAGGATTCAGTCTTGTCACGACAGATGAGCCAAGTTTACAAGACTTTCATAAAATACAGCAGATACTCCCGTTGAGTGGGAAGCGTTTGGCCGTAATGTATTTTAGACCATGAAACATGAAGTGGGATTTTACAAAATGAGTTCAAGGATAATATATTTCAAATGAGAAAACCTACCCACTAAAGATTATTAAACTGCATGTGTGGTTCTGATATTTCACACATTTGAGGCCTTGCTTGTGGTATGGGGTTTGTGCACAGTATCGAGAACCACCTTGCATAAGCTATGAAAATTGGGACAATTTTATTGTATAGTATTTTAATATGCTGTTTTTCAAACTTGAGTAATGTTGCGTGTTGTAGTATTAAGTTGATTTATTTTCTACTGTAAGTTTCACTTAGAACATTAGTTATAGTTTGTTTTAATAAAAACTGCATGCATTATACAGGGTGTTTGTAAAGTCTCACCACACTTTGTATGTAGAACAAATTTGAAATAATTCTTTCTTCCCTTTATAACACCATACTGTTTGGAGTGCAAAGAATTACTCCAGCAGACAGCCATTTGCTGCATATTGCTTCACGATGGACTGTGGAGCACATTTTTATGACATCATGTACTTCATTTTTCAAATTTGTTCTACATACAAAGTGTAGTGAGACCTTACAAACACCCGGTTTGAATATTATTTGTTATTTACTTTTGCTTATTTCCATTTATTTTAAAATCTACCATGTTTATTTGTTTGTTCCATGGCAGCTTTTATTTTGTAATTAGCTGCTAAAATTCCAGAAGTTTATGGTTAGTTGTGAGAATTTAAACATTTCTGTCAAGACCTGTTCATATTTTCATTCCTGAACATCACCACTGCCACCAGGAAGGAATTGCACACCTGGAGCAATCTAGAAAGTAACTGCTGGTGCTTGCTTGAAAACACATTCAAGAAATCAAGATGCAATTGATTATGAGAGTTAATCACTGTTCTGTTATACATGTACAGGTGCCTTCTGGCATATTCAATCACATTGTAATATGTTTCACTATTGCCAAAAGTGGGTCTTGGTGGCCTGCATATGCATTGACTTTGTCTCTAAAATAAGACATATTTTTGTATTCCCCATGTCATATGCACAGAATTTTCCTAAAACATTGGTATTCAAACCAACTTACAAATTGCATTGGAAAGAGGGCACTAAAGATCCTTAAATCTCTCCCCAACACACTTCACTGAGGTCAGTGGAGGAAGAGGAGATGATTTGTGTCCAAATGTCAGGATCCTCCACTCTGCTTCTGCAGCGAGAATCCAACTCTCAGACCCATATAAAAGAATTGATACCACAACTGACTATAGTTTGATCTTAACAGGAAAGCTGATGTGGTTTTTACATATAGGATTCAGTCTTGCCACAGCATATGAAACGAATGCTGTACTGATCTCTTTACTTGAACTACCATCACTGTATATTGTGGACCTTACATAAATAAAGGTGTTTACTTCTTCTAATGTTTGTCTATATATTTGTATATTAGCTGTCTGTGTTCCTTGTAGCTAGCTTTCACTAGTATTTTGCTTTTTTGTTTCCTATGCTAATCTTCCTACCATATGATCTTTTTCTCTAATCTTGTCGAGACTAAGCATAAACAAATACCATATGTGCAATTGAGTATAAGAGCATAGTGGCCTATTCAGTTGCCTGCTGGCTTGTTAGTCCTGGATATATATATATATACACACACACTCATATACTCTCGTAGGTAACGTGATGACAGTGAGAATCAGCAGTGGTTCGAATCGCATCAGTAACTTACGGGGTATGTGAGCCGGCCGCGCTTTGAAAGCAATGGCAAACTACTGAGCATAATCTTGCCAAGAAAATCAACATACAGCTGAAAGATGCTGGTGTTGACAGCGATGTCCTGTAAAGGATATGCAAAAAAAAAATATATATATATATAAAGTTACATGTTTATAGGCTGTCGCAAACAACCCCAGCATGCCTGGCTGTCTGTGATTTAAGTAGGCAGTTTTTACTTTCAGTAGTTTGAGATTGCTTTCTGAACGCCTGACGCCTAACACCATTGAATTTAGCGCCAAGTGGTTTGTCTTCAAATCACCCGCAGGTGATGTTGAACCCTCTTTTGAACTGTGGACTGTAAATTAAAACGGGGAAATTGTGAAACACATTCACTGGTTCTAGACCACAGCGCTGATATATATATATACACATTTAAGGTTTTTATTTGAAGCTACCTTATGTGTATACACACACAACACAATAAAGAAGAGGGAGGATCACACAAACAATTGATGAGCAAATTTGTAGAAGTCAACATTTAAACAACAAAATTGTTCCAACATACAGTAACAATGTTTAATTTGCACTGAGGACAAATAACATAAAATGTTAAAGACTGACCATATGTAAACAGGAGTTTTGCTATTTGCTACCAACATAAATTATGAGTGATCATCAACAATTCCAACCGTTTCCATTCAGATTTGTTTGTGGTAGGGAGGCTTGGCTAATGATGCAGTCACATGAAGAAAGCAGTAGTGCAGTGGCTATCAAGCTTGCTTTCCAGTTCAATGGTCATGTGTCTGAATCTCTTTAGAGGCGAGGATTTTGTTTTTAAAATGCCAAGATTGACCAAGCCTGAAATGGTTGCCAGGAAATAAATATTCCGAGAAGTTAAAGCTGCTGAAATATTATTAACTACATTGCCCATTGAAATGTTTGGTCCAGTCTCATCTGAAGATTCATATGCAGTAAGTTGATCACGTAAGATTGAAATCCAGATTCCAATTGTTTTAATATTAAAGAACTAATCACAGTACAAAATTAATAACTTCAAGCTAAGAATATCAAAACTGTCCACAGAGGTCACTTGCAAACCAACCGTCTCCCTCATGTGGTAGGTCCTATGCAGATTGTCGCTCTTAATCACTGCCATCTGATAGGGCTTGATCTTCTGTGCCAATTCTCCCACCTTAGGATTGTCATGTCTTTGTACTGGTTAACTCCTGTCTCATCTTCCAGGAAACATGCCTTCCATCATTGTTCTTTCTAAGCCACCGACATTTAATGTGATCAAAGTATATCAGTTTCCGAGGTATGTTTAGGAGCCGGTTTTCTTCAATGTTCACAAATTGTAGAATTGTATTATTCTTCTCGATCAACAGTATTCTTCTGGATCACTGGTAGTCTGAGAATTTTCCTGTAACATTAAGTTAAACAATCTCAGTTGTCTTCTTTAGTGATTGAAAAATGGCCCATGGCTAACATCTGTGTGTTGCCACAGGAAAGGTGCATGTTCCCCAAATTTATTTTTCATTTGCTGGTGTTCCACCTTAGGCTGTTTAACTCTACGTTGCAATGGTCAGTCTCTTTCTGACTCCTCTTTAACAGTTCTTTTATAAATTAATGAACTAAAATTTCTGACTTGAAACCCC
>JACEFZ010022308.1:0-22267 GCA_014155875.1 Cepaea nemoralis | reverse complement strand
TCCCCTAACCAAAAGGAAACGTTTTCCAATGCCCCCGATGCCTGGCGAGGCTACAACAACGTAGGTCAACTAAACCATGGCATCTACGATCATGCAGTTGTTGACCCTGTACACAGTGACATTCACACCCAAACAATTGAAAGGTTGTGGATGCAAGTAAAAAGGAAACAAAGATACCAAGGTGGCACTAGTCGTACAGTGTTTAACACTTATTTAGCAGAATTTCAGTGGCGCCACAGTCACAAAGTACATGTTTTCGGACAATATTTACAACTTTTGTGCCACAATTTCGAGATATAATTTCATATATTGATGCAGGCTGCTGTAGGTTTGATTGATCATTGTCAGCAGGCTGCTGTGGGTCTGATTGATCATTATGATTGTCAGCAGGCTGCTGTGGGTCTGATTGATCATTATCATTGTCAGCAGGCTGCTGTGGGTCTGATTGATCATTATCATTGTCAGCAGGCTGCTGTGGGTTTGATTGATCATTATCATTGTCAGCAGGCTGCTGTGGGTTTGATTGATCATTATCATTGTCAGCAGGCTGCTGTGGGTCTGATTGATCATTATCATTGTCACCAGGCTGCTGTGGGTCTGATTGATCATTATCATTGTCAGCAGGCTGCTGTGGGTCTGATTGATCATTATCATTGTCAGCAGGCTGCTGTGGGTTTGATTGATCATTATCATTGTCAGCAGGCTGCTGTGGGTCTGATTGATCATTATCATTGTCACCAGGCTGCTGTGGGTCTGATTGATCATTATCATTGTCAGCAGGCTGCTGTGGGTCTGATTGATCATTATCATTGTCAGCAGGGTGCTGTGGGTTTGATTGATCATTATCATTGTCAGCAGGCTGCTGTGGGTCTGAGTGATCATTATCATTGTCAGCAGGCTGCTGTGGGTCTGATTGATCATTATCATTGTCACCAGGCTGCTGTGGGTCTGATTGAACATTCTCTGAAGCATGATTTTTATTTGCGCTCCCTTGCTTTGAACTCAAGCGTAGTCTATAAGCAATACATATTCATGCATTGGACTGAACTTTGAACTCAAGTGTAGTACATACACAATACATATTCATGCATTGGACTGAACTTTGAACTCAAGTGTAGTCCATACACACTATTTCAAGTAATGCTGGAATGAACTTTGCATGTGGATTAGCTTCCCCTATTAACAGTGTCCCTTGCCATCAAGTGAATGCACTCCGACTTCAGAGGTACTTGTAATTTACATCTCCAAGCAAGGACGATAGGTCAGCATTTTGGTAAAACTGCCCGGTGTAGGGTTGAGCCCCTTACCTCGGCATCAGCACACCGGATGTTTTAAGAACACGTGTTCTTATCCATTCGGCCATGCTGACCTACAAGTATGGAGTTGAACCCAGGGATCTGAGTCAGAGACCAAATATAACTAGAGAACATTGTCAAATGAATTTTGTAAACATAAACAATACATATTACCATGTTATGAGATACATCCACCACCCACCCACACATCCCCTATTCACCCCAACTCCCCCACCCAACCACACACACAACCCAGATACACATACATGCCCGAAGCCGTTGGCACAATGTGGGGTGTCGGGTTTGGTAAGCGCCGCCCAACGATCGAGGCTAACAGAAATGATGTTGGATGGACTGGTGCGGTGGTTGTCGAGCGAATATCATCAGCAAACATAAGCGTTTAAAGGCTGTAAAAAAAAGTCGCTTAAAAGTCGACTTCATTGCACCGGGTTTATCCCATATGGCTCGGTCTCTTCCCGCAGCGCGGAAAGCGTCGCACAAAGCACGAACGCCGTAGCTTTTTTTAGCGACGACCCACAGGAGTCTCTGAATCATTTAACTCGTAAACCGAAGGGCGCGGCCCGGAATCGAACCCACAACCTTCGAAGCACGAGTCAAACGGCTTGATCAATTCGCCACAGAGACTCCCACAGAGACAAAAAAAATAAAGTAACGTAAACAAAACGATACAAAGGATCTCTTCATTGAGTAAAATCTTCTAACAATACAAAATAAAATTGATATTCAAAAAAGGCAATCAAAAGTTAGCTAATTTTGTCAATATGCCGAATAACTGTCTTTGTACATAGTTATCTTGTCGCTTTCGCTTAATTAATTTATGAAAATTGAAAAAAAAGAATTACCACATTTCGCCGGTGGGGAATCGAACCACGCTCTCCCGCGTTCCAGTCGGAGATACTTACCGCTATGCCACTGAGAACACGACGAAAGTTTAACAAAAATATGTCATGTAGTCAGTCCCGATGACATCACGTAAACTTGCCTTTGACCCATTGCCTTTGACCCATTACCTTTGACCTATTGAGGCTCTGTAAGATATACCAAATCACGTATTCACTGCGGAACTATTTGGGACCGCAATTCGGAAGAGTGCCCCTCAATGTATCCCTGTTCCATTCGGCAATCCTTACTGGCTTTATTCCGGAACATTTCAAGGCCGGTGCATGTATACGCCGAATGAAATGTACTCTCCTCGCATAAATTTATATTACTCGATGATTTCAAGTTTAATTTTTCTAAGTCCAAATTTGGTAGAAGTCCGTACAAGAAGGCAATTGCACTATGAAATGTTCTAGGAACTTCCGTGGTGTATGCAATGACTTCCTTATGCCAATTTGCCTCGAGAAATAAGTTGTGTTTTTGAAAATATCGCTCGCTGTAGTGCATTCCATACAGAATATGTTGCAATGCCCCACGTCCTGTTAGTTGTCCATCAGCACATTTAGGATCTGAAGGATACAGTGCCCATCTGTTGAATCGGCTGTTTGGGGGATTTTTGTGCGTGGCGGCTGCCATCTTACTGACAAAATTTGTGACCTTCGGAAGCTGTGCATGCTGGGGTGTGTCTATGAGACAACTAGGTTCACTGACGGCAGTGTTGGGCAAGCGGCTGATGGGAGATCGGTTTCCATGACGGATCACCACGTGTGACACCCAGGAGTTTGTAGTCGTCCGGTACTAGCCCTGAAATTCCTGTGTCACATGTGCACGTTCGGATTAGTCGGACAACAAGAGAACGAAGGACAGTCTGGACAGTATCTTAACTTTTCAGCAGCGACAATAACGTTCTTGATCGGCGTACTTGTGACTTTGAATAACGAAGACACAAACAATAGATTGCACGATTTATTGCCTGGCATATTTCGCTGCATCTCGTCAGGTACATACTGCAGAAATCACACAACTTACGTGAATTAACTAGATAAATCCTTCAAGTTGAAATATACACATATTCGCACAGTAATGTCACTTATCTACCACGGTAATTTTAAACTGACTAACATGTCTTTCTGTTTGCACAATTCTGGCTTGCGTTTATAGATCATAATTGCTTCTGCAAATTTTAACAAGCGAGTATTTTGTGTGTTAAACAACTCGCGAAAGGCAGTGTTTCTGTCCACCACATGACCACTTTCGACAATGTGCCTCCCAATTGAAGACGCCGGGAGCTTCCGGTGTGTCGGCCCCACGAGGCTAGCATCTCCTGTGTGTTGTATCTTGTTGACCCATTGAGGTATGTGTTCTGACACCCGTTTGTTAAGCTGTCTCTCTGTTCTACCAATGTAAACGGCCTGGCATCTACATGTGAATTGGTAAATACAATTGTTTGTGGCGTACAGAGGAATAGGCTCTTTGACTGCTGGTGTAGGAATCGGTACGGTTTTAAATCTAATGACTGGAGTTGCCACACAGAATGTTCGGCCTACTGCTGTAGTAAGCCGGTCTTGTAGACGTTGCATTACGTCATCCCCTCGAAAGGTTAGCTGGATGAATACCTTGAGTTTAGGGACTGTAGTTACGTCTGCTTTGGGTTTGGGCTGTTGGCAATGGCGCTTTATAAATCCTGTGGAGTACCCATTCAGGTTTAAGACATTCTTCAGAGTTTCAAATTCCTCCGTCAGTGTGTCCTGGGTGCATATCTTTCTAGCACGGTCAAACAAGGTCCGTACTAAGCCCCGTTTGTACTGGACAGGTGTGAAGCTTTGAAAATTTAGGTATTGGCCAGTCCATGTTCCTTTGCGATACACCGATCTTTGAATTGTGCCGTCTGCTCTACGTCTCATTAGAATATCTAGGAACGGTAACGCTTCGTTGTGTTCGTGTTCCATAGATAGAGAGATGTTTTTATGCGTCTTGTTCATTGTGGCCTGAAACGATGTTGCTTGTAGCTCGTCTGTGGTGATAATTAGTATATCGTCCACATAACGACGGTAAAAGGCCAAGTTGTTGATGTCTGATGATCTCTTTTCTTCTAAATGTGCCATGAAGATGTCCGCTAGAATAGGACCAAGAGGACTCCCCATGGCCACTCCGTCAATTTGGCGGTATGACTTAGTTAGAAAATTGAATTGTATGTTGGCGGTACATAGTAGTAGTAGCCTCTCCAGAATAGGTGTTGGTATGCCTAATTTTAGTTGTTTGTCTTCAATGCGTTCCCTTATTATTTTCACTGTCTCCTCTAATGGAACGTTAGTGAATAGGGAGGCTATATCCATGGATGCCATGTGTTTGTTATTTATGTCCATAGTATCCAATAATTCCACCAGTTGGAATGTATCTCTGAGTATTTTTGGATCGAAGGACTGTCGTACTGGCTTTAACATTTCGGCTAGCCATCTCGCCATTCGGTGTTGTGCAGAGTTAACCAGCAGAGTTAATCAGCAGAGTTAAAGCAAAGTGTAAACAAGGGATGGAGAACCTTTATAAAGTAATCGGTCCTTTTTTTTTTACGCGATCTTGAAATAATCGGGGAATTTAACATAACGAGTATTCTATATAACCTTAACATCCGGGAACAAGAACATGGAGCCGGAATAGTTAGTAGTAGCTAGCTTAAACCCTTTGTCCCACCATATTTACAACAATGTGTTTTTATTGTAACCTAGAGTTAGATGACATTATAGTTATAGGATTCATCTGCAGTTATTGGTTTTTTTTTTTTTTTTTAATTTGGGTTCGGCGGTCACCCCAGACTAGCTGGTAACCCCGCCTCCCCTTTTTTTTTGGCGTGGACCCTTAGTCCCACTGTGAGCTATTGCCCACAGTGGTCCACCGGGCCCACATCTAAAGTGATGCTTATGTGAGGTGGTTTGGTTCCCCGGCCCCCGACCAGACCAGGCGCACTACTTCAGGGGGCAGCAAATGCGTCTGATCTTAGCCGAAGGGCCGAGAACGATCATCCCGGCCTCCGACCAGCCCAAGCGCAATACTGTAGGGGGCAGCAAATGCACTTGACCTTAGCCAAAAGGCCGAGAAGCGATTTACACACAGTGTGTGTGTGTGTTTTTTGTTTGTTAATGCCAGTACGTTGTTTAATTGAGCCATATCCCTTCCACAGAGAAATGAGACAGCTGTAATTAAGTGTAATGAAGACTAAGTAGTATACATCTGACTTACAAAAACAAAAATCAGTTTACATTCCACAGCTGTATAAGTGTACATAAAAATACAATTTTGAAAATTACAGCAAACTGAAAACTTGGCATTCATATGTGATGGTGATATGTTCTGGTCACAAAATAACACTTCAAAAGTGTTGATACAGATGTAGAATAAAATCAAATAACATGTGTAAATAGAGACATGTTAAAAGATCATATCTAAATGGAATATCTGTTTAAAAACATATAAAAAGATAAAACATATAGAGAACATGATTATAAAGAACATGATTTCAACAATAACAAAGATACATGAATATGCAAACAGGCGATATTCATTGTGGTGGAATGAATTGGTTATCAGATCAAATAAGGGTGCCTGGAAACTTTGTTCATACTAACAATTAAAACACACACCTCTGTCAGTCTGTGCTGTGGTGTGATTAAACACATCCAACTCACTGGCTATTTACTAGTTACTATCTTTCATAAAGTTGTCAATTTGCTAATTCAGCTATAAAGTCCTGCCTGGAGGCCTTGAACTCTTCAGGTACACAGCTCAATCAGTTGAGGCCGAGCTTGCGCTTCAGAGAGTCTGGCATTTCTGGTGGTGGTGGTCGGGGCAGACGGAATGCCACTTTAACAGAGTCATAGATGAACCATTGAAGGGCGGTCAGTGTTCCAATCATGATGATCCTAGGGAACAAGCCCTTCCACATGCCCAAAAGACCTAGAGATTTGGCAACATCTACAAAGTTGCTGCCTTTTTTCTGGTTCAGTTTGGACACAATTGTGTCAGCAGGGTGGGAGACAATGGCACAGAATACACCAGCAATGTATCCAGCAGCGAAGGTAACCACCAGCTGCTCTGATTTACTGCACTCAGATCTAGGCTTGGGAACCACATTCTTATAAAGGGCCTCCACTGTGCGCTCAAAGCAAGCAAACTTCATCATAGTGTATGGGATCTGTCGTGCCCACAGAGGAACAATACCTTTGTAGAAGCCTGACAATCCCTCCTCCTTCAAAATTCTAGGGAATCCTTCCCGAAGAGTTGAGCTCCAACCTGGCTGTGTCTGAATACGTACTTTAACAGCTTCCATGGGGCACAGTGCTATATCAAAGAATTCAGCAGACGCACTAGATGCCAGGTACAAGCTGGTCCTCCATAGAAAGGTATTTTCCTCTCCCAACAGGTCCGAGTAGATGATTTTGAAAACTTCATAGAATCCAAACTTGCAGACTCCTTGCATTGAGTAGCCTATGAGTGTTGGGGCCCATCCCTTTCCAAGTCCTCTAACCCCCTTCTCAGCAACAGTGACCTTAAACCCCTTGAAGATTCCACCGTACTTGGCTGCATCTACTTGGATTCTGCACTTCACCAAATCAAGAGGGACAACAGCAGTGTGTGTAAGTCCACAACTGAGGAGACCACCAAACCCACAGAGTGTGTAGAACTTTGCTGAGCCAAACTCACAGCTATACTCCTCTGTAGCTGCTGCTGCAATTGTTCTAGACGAGTTCACTTGACTTTCACATCGAGCCTTGGTGAAGAACGGGCTACTGAACAAGTTGTTCTGACTTGCTGGCACCAGTGAGTTGGACATGGTTATCTTGGTCAAATATGATCACAATGACATTAAACCCACGTCCTTTCTGTCTCGTGAAGTTATTGGTTTTATTTGTGTAAAAAGAAAATCATTTGTAGATTTGAAGTGAGTAACTCAGATAAATTTTTTTTTTTTTTTAAAACGTTTATTGAGTGTTAAGAAACATTTGCATTTGTATTGTTCGTGTTGTTACAGAGCGTTGCATGTGGAAGTGTAGGTGACATATGCGCAAAAATTACAAATATTTTATACATTTAAACATTCCTCCATTGACATTGTTGTAAGGAAATATTTTATATCAACAGCGTGATGGTAGTGGGCTGTTATTTTTTCCCCTGCCGCCCCGCTCTCCTGCCAGCTCCAAAACTCCTACCAAGTACCATCCCTATCCCTCGGTGATGATAAACGGGGCGGTGCACAAAATGTTTAGAACCAACCGGCGAGGGTGGCAGCAAAGACAACAATCACAGTATCAAAAAGGTGGGAAAGGGGGATGTGCAGTTTACGGGTTTACAAAGCCATATATATTTATAATGATTATAATACTACTAATGCAAATAACAACCAAATTTATAAATAATAATATTGATAATGACAAGGAATAATTTTAAAATGCTAAGGGTGATAACAATAACACTGTTTTTGTTAAACAGCAATGATAATAAACAGCGATGATAATAATATTAATAGTTAAACCTGTGATTCCATTTGCTAAAATGATTATCTTAGGAATGGTGTTTACATGAAATACATCTATAATAATGACAAGAATGAAAACTGCTAAGGGTGTTAACAGTAACAGCAATGATAATAAACAGCAATGATAATAAATAGTTAAACTTGTGGTTCCATTTGCTAAAATGATTTCCCTAGGTATGGTGTTTACATGAAATACATCTATAATAATAATGACAAAGAGTAAAACTGCTAAGGGTGATAACAATAACAGCAAAGATAATAGACAGCAAAGATAATAAGTTAATCATGTGATTCCATTTGCTAAAATGCTTATCCTAGGAATGGTGTTTACATGAAATGCATCTAAAATAATAATGACATGGAATAAAACTACTAAAGGTGATAACAGCAATGCTAATAAATGCAATGATAAGTACTCAATGAAAATAGTGATAGTCCCACTCTCACCCATTTGACCCACCACACTAATGGGTAATGATGGTAAAGGCAGGATAAATTTTGGAACCAAAGGGTGAGGGTGTCAGCAAAGGCAACAAACAAACCATGAGTGAGGGAAAGGGGGGGGGGGTCTCATGGGAGATGAGGTTATATATTAATAAAGGTTACTATATTAATAATGCAACTAAAACCAAATACATCAATGATAATGATGACTAACGTTTACCTACTAAGGGTGATAACAGTACTGATAGTAACAGCAATGATGATAATAGTTATGATAATGATCCCACTTTCCAAAACTGTGATTCCATTTGCTAGAATGATTTTCCTAGGAATGGTGTTAGCATAGTGTCAGGGTCTTAAACTTGGCTCGCTAACCTAACACATGTGAGACAGTACAAGTACAACGTGATTTGACTTGAGACTCAACGACACAACGTTCAATGGATTTATTTACAGATAAAAAATTTTGATAATGACAAGGAATAATTTTAAAATGCTAAGGGTGATAACAATAACACTGTTTTTGTTAAAAAAAAAAACAGCAATTTTTTTGAAATTTTTAAAAAAACGGGGGCGTTTTTTGAAAAAAAAAAAAAAAAAAAAAAAAAAAAAAAAAAAAAAAAAAAAAAAAAAAAAAAAAAAAAAAAAAAAAAAAAAAAAAAAAAAAAAAAAAAAAAAAAAAAAAAAAAAAAAAAAAAAAAAAAAAAAAAAAAAAAAAAAAAAAAAAAAAAAAAAAAAAAAATAATAATTAATAGTAAAACTGGGTAAAACATTTGTAAAAATGTTTAAAATTTAGAATGTTTTCAAAATTATTTATTTGCAGAATGACCTAGGGGTGTTACAACGGGGCAAATTGGTTAAAAAACACATTGAAATAAAGTAAACGTGATTTGTTTAAAAGACCATTTAATGGTTTTTTACAGATCATATAATAATATACAAAGATAATTTGCATTCAATACATTAATACACAATAATAAGTTATCTTGATTCCAGAATGCTTATCCAGAAACCCAAACCCCTTTCTCTAATAGGGCCCATGATACTTCAAGTGTCCCCTTGCTAATTGCCTATAAGTTTTCAGAATGGTGGTCTTCTCCCTTGCCACCCCTGGGTTGTACCCAGAATTTGCAGGAGGAATTTCCCCGGCCAACAAACCATTTGGGGAAAGGGGGGGCTAAGATGTTTTTTTAAATGTTCTAATTAATGGGCAACTCCAAAAACACCCATGATAATATATGTACAAACTGGGTTAAAAACCCTTTGTAAGAAATTTTTGTTATAAAATTTGGTTCATAAACGGGAAAATCCATTCCTAGAAAATTTTAAGAAAGGGGTTTTAAATTAAAGCATTGGGGTGTTAACCCTTTTAACACTTGTGGGCTCATCCCTGATTCCCTAATTAAAGACCCGTCAATGGATAATTACGCATTCCCTCGAGCCCCAAAAAAAAAAATAAAATATTTCTTAAACAAAAACCATCTCTAGACCGAAATGGGTTTTTTAAAAGCCAAAACCCAAACCCTCCTCATTTGGCCAGGAGCCTTGGGGGTCTGCAATGTGGGAAAAACCTTGCCTCCCATGATGGCTACCTGGTGGTTCTCTGGCAACCTGGCTTTTTAAAAACAATTACAGTATACATTTCAAATTAGGCCCTTTGGTAATGCTGTTAACAAAAATGAAGGGAAAAAATTTCAAAATTATGAAATATAAAATTTAAAATTTTTCATTTTTAGGTCATCGTTATTTTTAACTCAAAAAAAAAATCGGTTGAATACATTAATCAAAAAATTTTTAAATTTACACTCATAAAATATAAAAAAATTTGTATTCAACTTTGTTGTTCCCAAAATTTTAAATGTAAATTTTTTTAAACTTTTTATTCCTCAATTTTTGCTTAAAATTCCATAACCCGGAAGTACACACGAACACTAAAACTATTTGGCTTGAAACAACTTGTTCCGGGTCGATGTGTTAGGGAAATACAATTTCAACTTCTGTGTTGGTTTTCATGTAAAACCCTTTCTGTTTCATTGATGCATGGTGTGTTAAATTTTTGGAACCCCACATGTTTTTAAAAATATACAACCACACCAGATCCATTCAAATTATGCCTTGGTAAGTTTTTGAAAGGGATTTCTTTTGAAATATAAATTAATAAATTCCCTTTTCTACCCACCTACCTTATACACGAAAACTAATGAATTATAAAATAAGAACACTAATAATTATAACCCATCCTGACATGTGATTTAAAGTTTTTGGAATGGAAAAAAAAATTTATGTGGGGGCTTGTTAATCTATTTTTTCTCACACGCACTAACATTGGTGCTTACGGGGGTCGGTCGGAAACGGGACAACAATGGGCATGTTTGGTTCTGCCTGGAAATTTCAAACCCTGAAGTGAAACTTATTTTAAAGGCCACCGTACCACGTTTAATACCCTGAATTTTAAAACGAAAGGGCCTGTCAGATTCCACGATGAAATGGCGTCCTGGGAATTAAAATTTTATTTTTCCCACCACTAATTAGGGCTTCCAACTGAATTGAAAAGCCCTTTTGGGAGTTTCCTAACAATCACAGGGGGATTTTTTTTTGAAAGGAAAAAATTCCCCAATGAGGATGGCTGGAATCTAAAAGGTAAAGGGAGATTGGGGCTTTCGGGGGGGTTTTGAACAACGAAAAAAAAGATAATCTTTCGGAATGCAAATGGGCTTTTTCTTAAATTTTCCCGGGTTTTTATTTTTGTTAGTAAGTTATAAATACCGGTCAGTTCGGAAAATCGGAAGAATCCGGAAAATTTATATCCCAACAAATTTCTATTTGGGTTTTTGACAAGTGGGTTTAGTTCTTGGACACAATGTTATTTGTCTGACAAAGCCATTGAATTTGTACCCAAGAAGGATATTTCGGTGGTATGTCTATTTCGCAGGCTTTCCCGTCATTGCTTCAATCTTAAAATTCTGTTAAATTCTTTTGTGGTTGTATCTCTCGTTGAAACAGATGTCGTAATATACCCCAAATTATGTTGGGAATCATGAAAAAGTTGTATCTACAATGTGGCTGGGGCTTTGAAAGCCCAAAGGAAGTTTGCACCATTCGTATCCCCAAGGTTCAAATGCTGAATGTCTTTGTGTCTCCCTTTTGCCAAATTTTCCTCATATGCTAGTGAGTCACTAAAAGGTTGCCATACTCGAATTGCTGGGGCTTCACGAGGCATGCGTCGTGCTGCTTCGAGTGGCCTCTTACCCAAATCTTCACATAACTCTACTGGGGGGTACGTACGATCCCTGTCTAACCTCGAAAAGACCCTTTCTGCTCTGTTCGTCTACCCCTATTTGCCAATATCCTTTCGTCATGTCTATCTTCGTAAAGAACCTAGCGTCTGTCAGTTCTGTCAGTAGATCGTCAGAGTTAGCCATTGGCTCAAGATCTAGAAGAGTTATTTTATTGAGCTTCCTATAGTCGACACACAGTCTTATCGTGTTGTCCTTTTTGCGTACTATGACCATTGGAGATGAGAAGTCTGATTGGGATCGTCTTATGATGTTGTTTTTCTCTAAGTTGATGATCTCCTGATGTAGGTGTTCTTTGTAATGGAATGGAATGGTGTATGGTCTGCATCTTATGGGTGTGTTTGACGTGAGTGTGATGTGACGCTGTACTAATTCTGTTTGTCCTGGGTTGTTAGAGAAGATGGTGTCGTACTGTTGTATTAGCTGTTTGCAACTGTCTGTTTCTGCTTGAGTTAACTTTGGGTTGATTTTGATCTCCTTCAAGCAGTTTGTCGTGTCTAATGCAGGCGTTGGAATTTCGTCACTAGCCTCGTAATCTTCATGATCTATTATCACTGTACAAGCTGCCGTATCGTCTTGTTCGTTGTCTCTGTTGTAGTATGGTCTTATCATATTTATGTGGAATATTTTGTGTTTGTCTTTTATTTGGATCTCGTAGTCTACAGGTGAAATCTGTCTCGTCACTTTAAAAGGTCCCTGCCAAGAATCAGTCAATAAATGTCTGTCACTAGGTAATAGAAGAAGAACGTCCTGTCCAGGTGTCAACGTTATTGTCCTGTTACCTTTGTCAGCATACTGTCTATAAGTAGCACCAGATAATTTTAGTGCATTCTTTGCAATTATACAAGATTTGATGATTCTTTCACGCAATGATGTAACATATACGTATGATGATATGGGTTTAAGTACTGGAGTGGAGTCAGTTAACATTTGGTGATAAATAGTTAATGGGCCACGTGGTTTGGCACCATAGATAAGTTCAAAAGGAGAGAAACCGGTACTAGAATGTGGTACCTCGCGATAAGCAAAAAGAATAGCTGGTAGATATACATCCCAGTTATTGGGGTGCTCTTGCGTGACTTTTGCAAGCATGTGCTTTAAATCGCAGTTAAATATTTCCACAATTCCACTAGAGTGAGGATGGTACGGGAATTGAAACATTGCTTCACTCCCAACATTTTGGTGAAAGCTTGGGTAGATGCGGCGATAAACTGAGTGCCCCTATCTGATTGGATAGTGTCTGGAATCCTATCCGAGAAAAAAATATGGAAGAAAACTTCCATTATATCATTGGCAGTTATGTTCTTTAGCGGAATAGCTTCCGGCCAGCGGCTACATTGATCAATGACAGTTAGAATATATTTATTCCCTCTAGTTGTTGTATGATTAAGAGGGCCCACTATGTCGACAGATAATTTTTCAAAAGGTCGACTGGCTAAGTCAGTGACTTGTAACTTTGCCTGTGGGTGTTTACCTTTTTTCACCAGTTTCTGGCAGGTGTCACAACTTCTGCAATATTCTTTAATGTCATTGCAAAATTTGGGCCAATGAAACTGTGTTAATAATCTTGATCTGGTCTTAGCGTATGCCATATGCCCTGCAAGAGGTATATCATGGGCAAGATGTAAGGCTTGCCTACGATAATTAGTTGGCAAAACAGTTTGCTCTGTGGTGTTGTCACCTCTGGTATAATACCTGGTGAGGATATCATTTTTCGCAGCAAAATGCCATTTTGCATTCTTGGTTACCTTTGGCTTTTGGCCTATCAGATTAAAATATTTTAACAATGAAGGGTCAGCCTTTTGAGCTGTTACAAACGTTTCCTTCATGGTGTTAGTAGGTAGTGATACTGGGCTGAGAATTTGTATAGCCTCAGTTTGATTACTTTCATCTTGCACTCTAGCAGTAGATCTAGTTACTGCGTTCACACATTCAATGATATCAGATGGTGATGAAACAATGTTATCAATGATGTCATGAGATCTTAGTGCTACATTAGCTACCATACATTCATTTGATGGTGTAACATTATCAATGATGACATTGGATGATGATGTTATGCTATCATCAATACACAGAGATGTTATGTCATGAGGTTTATCATTCACCTCTGGTAAATTTCCAATTATTACATCACACACTGGGTTTGTTAATGCAGCGCACTTTACTTTCCCAGTGAGGAAAGGTGTTTCAATATATGCCCATGCTAGTGGGTATTTCTCAATATTGCCTGAGAATGTTCTGCATGTTACGTGCCTGCCTGTATAGTCTGTAGGCATTATGAACGTTCTCTTCAGACCAATAAGTGAGCTGCCCGTGTCCCGAAGGACTGTAGCAGACTTGCCATTCACGTATCCGTGATGGACGTTTATCTTGCCTTTAGAATCTACTACCAAATTAGCTTCTTCATTGGCAATAGGGATGGCGTGGCCGCATGTTAAAATACCATCTTCATAAAAGGTGTTACAAACAGTACATTTATTTGCGTTAAACATGTCAAAAGCCTGTGCTGAGTTCACAGGATGTTTCTCTGATTGTTCGTCATCTGACGATGAACTGTCAAACAAGGCGGCATTTGCTTTGTTGGTCATTTGCCTACCTTTACAATCCTGGCGATAGTGTCCGTACGCCTTACAGAGGAAACATTTACGCAAATTCCTGAAGGATCTACGCTCCTTATCTTGTCTGTTTACCATGTTTTGTAGATAAGTATGATATGCGGGGTTCTTGTCGCACATCTCACCTTGATGATGTGAAATTTTACAATATTTACAGTGGTTATACTTCTCAGAAGTAGGCTTATGAGGTTTCTGCCTACTATAGGGTTTCTCATAGTTAGCCGATGCTACAAAATTTATGTCAGTAGCTTCACTGGCAAAACAATGCTGATGGAATGGATGAAATGACTTTATCTCTAATGATCAGATCTTCTAATCTTTGATAATTTTTGTCAATTTTAGCTGCTGAAGTCCATTTGGTAAATATATCTCGGACTAAGCAGAGGTAATCAGAGAACGTTTGAGTCGGTTTTGGGCTCAATTTGCTGAATTGTTCTCTGTAACCTGCCTCATCTAACATAAAATGTGCCATAATCTTTGATTTCAGATAATGGTAGTCTTTTCTGAGGTCTTTGGGGATGGTCTCAATGACTTTAAGAGGCTCCCCTGATAAACTCCTCATATAAACAATATTCCATTCAGACAGTGGAACCTGGTAGTGTTCCATTAAAGTCTCAAAATTTTGGGTAAAGGCTGTGATGCAGTCACCCGAGGTATAATTACGTACAATACCTTGATATTTCTTGTACTGGTTTTCTTTCTCCAGTCTCTCAGATTTCTTAGACTCTTTGTTAATGGCAGTCTCAGTATCAAGTTGTTTCATCTTTAACTGTAACTCCAGTTCTTCTCTCTTACTCTGAGCTGCTATTTCTGCCTTCTTAAGTTCAATCTCTAATTCGGCTTGTTTTGTCTTAGCAGACAATTCTGCTTGTTTTGCTGCGACTTCTGCCTCTGCTTGCTTGGCAGCCCTTTCTGCTGCTCTTTCATCGCGTTCATTAGCTTTCTCCTGTACTATTAAGTATTCAGAGTATTTCTTCTCACTCCACTTTGTTAACTCATCACCTGTCAACTGTAACTTTAACCCCATATCGATGAAATCATTTAATGAAGACATGATGGAAAATGTCAATGAAATACCAGCCACACAATTTGTTATAAGTGGTTAGTACAGTAAACAATTTACAATTGTGTTATATTGACAATACGTGCCTAAATTTGCATCCTTAAAGTAAATGAAAAGAGAAAATATACTCAAGTGCCCTGGATGCGGTGAAGAACGGTTGGAAATCGGGCTAGGAACTATAGGGTCGTAACTTCGAAAAACAAATGACCTCTACGCGCACGGTTTCAGATGGTACGGAAAACCTGCTTTGTTTTTGGAGGAAATAAATTAGCGTCTATTTGATGGTGTGTGCCTGCTTGTCACTAAGTATTGAGTAGGTTTGTATGGCGTTGAGTGTAATTGTATGTCGTAATTTTGTCAGTCAACAATTTTTTTTTCAAAACACAAGTCACTTTCTTTCCAAAACTTTTTGCGTTCTACAACTCAATTCACAAAGACAATCTACATATATCTCAACACTCTACAACATTGATGACACATCACTTACATCAAGATGACATTCAGTAAGGACATAGACATCAAGTTTACAAGATGGCGACAAGGTCACAATGGCGACAAGATCACAATGTCGACAAGGTCAAAACGGTGACAAGTTCAACAATCACAAATGTTTTACACGTTTACAAGATCAAACAATATGTATGCACTGTACGTTTACATTTAGTCTCCATGTTTAAACAATGTAGTAATATATCAAAATTAGCCTTCCACGATCACATTTACATGTACTATAAAGTTTGACAAAAATTCTAAGTTCACAAACTCTAGTTTTAAATCGTTAATCACATAAACACGTTCATTTCAAAGCCGGACGAATGCCACCACGTCCACACATGTCAGGGTCTTAAACTTGGCTCGCTAACATAACACATGTGAGACAGTACAAGTACAACGTGATTTGACTTGAGACTCAACGACACAACGTTCAATGGATTTATTTACAGATCATATACAGTACGATGATCACTACAAGATATACTTGACACTTCAATACACTTACATACACAATACAGCTCACAGTCTATCTCTCAAGATGTCCAGACACTCGACGTTCATGCACAGAAACCACACAACGCCTTTCTCTCATCATGCGTCCAGTCGAGTCGACGTCCCAGAGCTGTCTGCCTATAGCTCGCAACTTGCCTCCCACCTGAAGTGGCTTCACGAGGCATGCGTGCGTCTTGCGTCGTCCTTGCCTGACCGCTGGCCGTCTCGTCAGCCAGCAATCTTGCAGGCAGGTAACTACTACTCGCCTGGCGGCGTAACGAAGTTACGGCATCCCTGCTGGGGACTAAGTCGCCTGGCGGGCGTAACGATGTCCCTGCATCACTGCACTGTTCTAGACTCTGACACATAGCATTGTAGGTACATATAAATTGCAACATAGTAGAATTAAAAGGAGTTGGTTTTCTTTTCCTCCTTGCTTATTTTTTGGTCTTATTTGTAAGGGTTCATTCATTTTTCCCCTTCCTCTTGTGTGTGTGTGTGTGTGTGTGTGTGTTGTTTTTTTAAATTACTTATTGTAAAAAGTAAACAAGCATCAGTATTAGCACAAATTTTTACAATCTTTACATTTTTGTTTCCCTTGCCACCCTCTCACCAATTTTGGTTCCACTCCACCAATGCCATTACCCCCCTCTCTGGGCAATGATGGTAAAGGCAGGATAAATATTTGAACCAAACCGGTGTGGGTATCAGCAAAGGCAGCAACAAACCATGAGCAAGGGGTGGGGGGGGGGGCACATGGGAAAGGGGTTTTGGTTTATTACTAATGATGATAAAAATAATAATGACAGGAGGAGACATACTGAGGGTAATAACAGCAAGTTTAAAAAACTGCAATGATAATAATAGTTATGAAAATGATAAACATTTTTACAATATGTGATTCCTTTGCTAGGATGATTTTCTTTGTAATGGTGTTAAACATAGCCTAGCAGGTACATACACATACAAACTGCAGTTTTAATAATACTTGGAGTAAAGGAGTGGGTTTTATTTTCCTCCATGTTTTTTTTCCCTAAATGTAGGGGTTCATTCATATTTCCCTCTTTGCTTTCTCTTTCTTTTTTTTTTTAAAATAAAAATTAACCAAACATTTGTATTTGCATAAGTTTTTACAGTATTATTGGTTTGATAACCATATGTGTTTTTGTATTTATTCATTCATTCAACACTCACTCACATGATTCAAAGGGGGTGACTAAGAGAAAGGGAAATCTTTACATTTTTGTTTCCCGCGCTACCCTCCCACTAATTGTTCAATTCCACCAATGCTCTCCTGACCACCCTTAGTAATGATGGCACCGGCAGGACAAAAATTTGAACCAACCAGTGGGGTTAGTAGCAAAGGCAACAAACTGTAAGCAAGGGGTGGGGGGGGGGCCGCGGGGGAGATGAAATTGTAAAATAATAATGATGATATCAATAATACTTATAACATTAATAATACTAAGGATAGTAAAGGTAGAATAAAGATAGTCATAATAATAATGATGATAATCATTATAATAAACAATAATAATAAAATAATAATAATAATAATAATGATAATAGTATAACAAATATGTGAGTTTATTTACTAAAGTGATAATCTTAGTAGTGGTGGTAGTATAGCACAACAAGTGCATTCAAAGCATAACATTCCATAAATAGTACATTGGAATGGGAGGAGTTTAAATTTTCTTTTCTCCTTTTTTCTTTTCCCTCTTGTCTATAAGGGTGAAACCATCATTTTGAAACAAGTAAAACAAGCATTTATACTTCCACTATTCTTTACATAAGGGATTTTCCATTGGTCTTTTGACCATATGTGATCTATTTAATCATCCTCAGTAACTCAGATAAAATGTGAAGTTATTGTGTGTGTGTTTTTTTTTTTTCTCTCTTTAAATTGCCACTCCCTCCTCCTACTCCACACAAATGGAGGAGAGGAACGATCCTCAAAGGCGTTGGATCCACCAAAAGAGCCATGGTGGAACCTACAACCCGCTTCACGCTCAGAGGGAGTGACGTAAGGTCGTCATCGTGGTTTTTGTGCCGCCCACGTTTATTCGACGTCTTGGCAAGGCCACACTTAAGAAATGATCCCTAAAAGTATGATCTTTAGTGGACTCATCTGGAAGTAAATTATGCCTAACATGCTATTGTGTGTGGCGAAAGATGTATACGTTGTGAAGAGAAACCAGAGTAACTGCGTTATTGTTCAGACAGACGCGGCCTAGCAGATAAAGAAATAAATAATTTATTAAACAATATTTATTATACAACAATTTGATGATTAAACTTTCAAATATTATTCAAAACTGTACATAGCTTTTATGATGGTAACATTCAATTTATACTTTTCAGAATATGTATAAAATTGTTACAGGAATAAATATATACTTCTCTTGCAAAGTAGCTGTCAGTACAAATATAGTGAAATCTATATTTGTTCCCCTTGATCGTTAAAACCGTAATATGACGTCAACCTATTTACAATTATTTCCCTTGTATTAAAATAAACAAAAGTTCGTTACATTACCTTTACAAGCGTGTTTTGCTGATATGATATTTTGGCGAGCTTACCTCCAGTAGTTTTCCATTGCTTTCTGAACGACCGGAATCCATACCTGTTCGTAAAAAAACCAACGCAAGACGGTTTGCTGCCAAATCGTCTGCAGCTGTTTTTCGAACGCGGGTATGCGGAATTACGAATTGCGTCCGTAAATCCTTCGCCTCGAAGCGAGAAAAACAAAATGGATTGGTACTAACAAACCTGTACACGACATCTTTTTAAGGCAGGTGTTTTGCTTGTCTTCCCATGTCCACATTTTTAAGGCTGGTGTTTAGCTTGTCCTCTCATGCCCACATTTTTAAGGTTGGTGTTTATCTTGTCTTCTCATGTCCACATTTTTAAGGCTGGTATTTAGCTTGTCCTCACATGTCCACATTTTTAAGGCTGGTGTTTAGCTTGACCTCTGATGTCCACATTTTTAAGGCTGGTGGTTAGCTTGTCCTCACATGTCCACATTTTTAAGGCTGGTGGTTAGCTTGTCCTCTCGTGTTGCCAAGTCGTAAGAGAGATGATGACGGCACAAGTAGATGGAGCAAAACTCTCAAACTAAAAGCAAAAGATAATTAGGCGTTTGACGCATCACGTAGTGCACGTCAGCTTTGTTGATCAATAGTTACAGCAGTCAGATCATGGAGTTGACCCAAGAAGCAGCACATTGAAGTTGGCTGGAACGTAGAACGATACTGACTGGCAGGACAATGTTACCACGGCCAATACAGAATGCAGAGGACAACGAGAAGAGTTAGAACGATATATATGAGCCCGAAATAACGGACAGAAGGCAACATATCCAAACGGGACTTGGCACCTCACAACAAGGTCAAACCGATTCCAGATTTGGAAGGATAGAAGGCTAACGGCATGAATTATTAGGGTCTAGTGTTTATCTTGTCCTCTCATGTCCACACGTTTAAGGCTGGTGTTTAACTTTTCCTCTCATGTCCACATTTTTAAGGCTGGTGTTTAGCTTTTCCTCTCATGTCCACATTTTTAAGGCTGGTGTTTAGCTTTTCCTCTCATGTCCACATTTTAAGGTTGCTGTTTAGCTTGTACTCTGATGTCCACATTTCTAAGGCTGGTGTTTAGCTTGTCCTCTCATGTCCACATTTTTAAGGCTGGTGTTTAGCTTTGTCCTCTCAAGTTTACATTTGTAAGGCTGGTGTTTACCTTGTCCTCTGATGTCCACATTCTTAAGGCTGGTGGTTAGCGTGTTGTCTCATGTCCACAGTTTTAAAGTTGGTGTTTAGCTTGTCCTCTGATGTCCACATTTTGTCCCCTGTCCAGCTTCCTTGGAACGTCTGTATTTTATGGTATGTTTTTTTAAATTTATTTTTGTTTTGCATGATGATGACATAGCCATGTAACACTATTCGGTCTCACTGGCCTAGGAGGTAGAGTCTTTCTCAGTAATCTCGTATATTCTCTTTCTCGGTAATCCCGTATACTCTCGTGAATGTCGTGATGTGCGGGAGAATTAGTAGCGATTCTCGCTGCCGTCAGTAACTTACTAGATATGTGAGCCGGTTGCTCAGAACGTAATGGCAAACTACTAAGCGCAATCTTGCCTAGTACATCAACAGCAGCTGAAAAATGCGCCCTGAAAGGGATATGCAACCCCACACCCCCTCCAACACCCCCAAAAAATTACACTTGAGCCGAAGTTCAGTAAGAACACAAGAAAGTATATAAGATATGTTCACAGTCAATACGGGAGTGAGACAGGGATGTGTGCTCTCTCCTCTGCTATTTAATGTCTACATGGACGGAATATCCAAAGAAGCAAGTCTTGACAGAACAGATTCAGAAAATTTAGAACTCTTTACTCCAGATGAAACAACTGATCCACGGGAAATAAATGAACTTCTATTTGCAGATAATCAGTGTCTCTTTTATAGCGATGAGGGCAGACTACAAAATCATATTAATACTCTGAGTTCAACATGCAGCAGATACAATATGAGTATAGACACAGCCAAAACCGAAGTAATGCAAGTTAGCAGATCGCTGGGCCCATTAAGTATACATATAAGCAGCACAACTCTGAAATAAGTTAAAGAATTCAAATATCTTGAAAGTATGATCACAGAAGATGGCAGATTGGATAGAGAAATCAAAATCAGATGTCAAAAAGCTAGTACACTTACATATCAACTATCACCCTTACTGAAACATCCATATACACCCATATCCGCAAAACGACAGATACTAAACAGCATTCAAAGGCTAGATGGTTTCAGTCTTGTTACTTTAGTTAATGTTGTGTAATTTGTGCAGTATGCATCCGACTAGATGCAGCGAAATATATCAGGCAAGAAATTGTGTAATTTATCGTTTGTGTCTTCATATAAATAAAAAAACATAATCTGCTAAATTTATGTGAAGTGTGTGTTATGAATTACAAAGATTACACCCAACATATAACAGAGAAAAACTACAAGACATTACAGTCAAAGAGAAATTTACAGATGAAATAAAATGTAAACTTGAAACTTTTCAAAACCCTTTGGAGGAAAGCGTTGACCAAACTTGGTTGAACATCAAGAATACACTTCAATCTACCGCAGAAGAATGTCTCGGTGTGTCAACCACGCATAGAAAGAACAGATGGTTCAATCAAAAATGTGAAGAAGCAGTCACTAAGAAGAAGAATGCCAGACATGTATGGTTAAATGACATCAATAACATCCAAAAGGAAGAGCATTATAGAAATGAATGTAAAGAGGCTACAAAAATAGTCAGACAGCAGAAGCGAGAATATATGAGTAATATAATCAAAGATATGGAAACTAATCACCAGAAAAATGAATCCAGAAAGTTTTTTAAAGTACTGAAGTCAATGAAACGAGGGCACCAACAAAACACATATGGTTTAAAAGACAAAAATGGGAATATGATAAATACCATTGAAGAAATGTGCAACACATGGAAAGAATATTTTATTGAATTACTAAATTGTGAAGCTCCAAGTAACATTTTCCCACAGGAAGAGGTTCTAACATTCGAACCACAAATTGAAGAACCTACATTTGAAGAAATCCTATATGTAATCACACGACTTAAAAACAATAAGGCAACTGGGACTGATGGAATTGCTGCTGAATTTATAAAGGCAGGTGGCCATGCATTACATCTAAAGCTATACGAACTAATAATAAAAATCTGGAGGACAGAAGAATTACCCCATGACTGGAAAGAGTCATTATTGATACCTATCTTTAAGAAAGGAGACAAGTTCCAATGTGGAAATTATAGAGGAATATCACTACTGTCCACAAGCTATAAGATACTATCCGCAGTATTACTAAATAGACTAAAACCATATTCAGAAGACATATTAGGTGACTACCAGGCGGGTTTTAGACAAAACAGATCAACAATAGATCAGATATTTATCTTACGACAAATAGCCGAGAAACATTGGGAATATAAAAAGAGATCTCCATAACATTTTTGTGGATTTTAAAAAGGCTTATGAGAGTGTCCATAGGAATAGTCTATGGAAAGTTATGCAGGAATTTTGGGAATTAAAAACCCAAGGAAGTTTTAATTAACATTTTGGGGA